>ML784217.1:807230-839495 GCA_009831015.1 Picea engelmannii | reverse complement strand
ATTTAGCACCAAAATTTCAAAAACTTTCAAAGAGATGCGAGTATTCTACCCGCATAGAATCCTTGTGCTCCCAAGTTGCATCCTCAGGACTATACCAGGTCCATTGGACCTTTACTAGCTTTATGGTTCGATTCTAGAGCTTCTTGATCTTCCGGTCCATAATGCACAGCGAATGCACCTAAAAAGTGTCTTCTTGCTCCACATGAATCACATTCCAATCAATAACATGATTAGCATCAGGTATATACTTTTTGAGCAATGAAATATGGAATACATTATGAATAGACATTGATGCAGGTAATGCAATTATATATGCTACATGCCTAATCCTCTCTGGGATTTCAAATGACCCACAATAACGAGCTGCCAATTTTGAACAATTTCCAAACTTTAGGGAGCTTTTGTTTGCCTTCACTTTCAAGAATACATGATCACCCACTTTAAATTCCCTGTGATTTATGACCTTGTCAGCATAGATTTTTTTCCTATCTTGAGTAGCCTTTAAATTTTGTCTTATTTTCAACATTTTCTCTTCCATTTCCTTGACTAGTTTTGTCCCAACTACTGCACTATCCGCTGGGTTTTCCTAGCTTACAGGTGTCTTGCACTTTCTACCATAAAGTGCCTCAAATGGGATCATCTTTAGAGATTCTTGATACCCATTGTTATAAGCAAACTCTACCAAGTGTAGGTAGTCTTCCCACTTTGATGGTTTTTCCATCACATACATCCTCAACATATTCTCAAACACTTGATTCACCCTCTCTATCTGTTCATCATATTCTGGATGATAGCATGTGTTAAAATTCAAATTTGTTCCAAAACCTTTAAATAATCCTTTCCAGAAATTTGATGTAAATTTTGGATCTCTATCAGACACAATTGTCTTGGGAATACCATGCAGTTGATCAATTTCCCTCATATAAATATCAACAACATTGGTTTCCTTGTGAGTGAGATTTACTAGAATAAAATGGGCATCTTTAGTAAGCTTGTGCACCACTACCATTAGAGAATCATGCTGCATGTTTGTTCTGGGTAGTTTGGTGATGAAATACAATGTTACAACTTCCCATTTCCACTCAGGAATGGGTAATGGTTGTAGAAAACCAGCTCGGTGTCTTTTCTCAGCCTTGACCTTTTGACACTCCAACATTTGGCAATATACTCAACAACTTCCTTCTTCATGCCTGGCCATAATATTGGCTCTTGATAGCTGCAAGAGTTTTCTGATACCCTGGGTGCCCAGCATAAGGTACATTATGTATTTCTCTTAATATCATATTTTACAATTCCTGATAATTCAGCACATAGGTTATGTTCTTGTACATGATAACTCCATCATTTCCAAGCTTATACTCTTCAATTTTCTGTTGCAAAATACCTTGCTGTAATTTTGTTGTTATTTCCATGTATTACAAATTTGATTTTGCAGCCTCCAAGATTTTGTCCTTGAAATCTATTTGGTACATGTTGATGGATGTAGCATGCAACTCATCCACTCTTCTGCTAAGTGGATCATCTACCTTGTTCTCTTTCCCTTTGATATGATTTATATCAAATTCATATTCACTGAGAAATTTTAACCATTTGCTTTGTCTAGCATTTAGCGTTGGTTGTTCAAATCAATATTTTAGACCATTATGGTATTTCCTCAAATCTAACCTTTTCCCCATGAGGTAGTGCCTCCACATATTCAAGGCATTCACTATGGCTTCCAAGTCCAAATCATTAGTAGCATAGAGCCTTTCATACTCCTTCAACTTCCTTGATTCATAACATACCACGTACCCATTTTGTCTGAGGACTCCACCAAGTCCTTCTTTACATGCATCAGTGCATAAAATGAAGTCTTCATTTGGATCTGCGATCCTTAGTGTTGTAGAACTGTTCAATAAATGCTTCAAGTGTTGGAAACTCTTCCCACACTCCAATGTCCATTGAAACTTCACTCCCTTCTTTTGCAAGGAAGTGATCGGGTGTGCAATCTTTGAGAATCCTTCAATAAATATTTTGTAGTAGCCTGCAAAGCCCATGAATGATCTAACCTATGTCATATTATTTGGTGCTAACCATCCTCTAATGGCCTCAATCTTTTCAGGATCCACTGTTATCCCTTCCTCAGATATGATATGTCCCAAATAATGAATTTTCTTTTGATCAAATGAGCACTTGATCAATTTGGAATACAACTGATGCTCTCTTAATACCTGTAGTACCATCCTTAAATGTTGTTCATGCTCTTAATCCAACTTAGAATATATAAGAATGACATCCAAAAATACAATGACAAAATTATCTAAGTGTTCTCTGAAAATACCATTCATTAAACACATGAAGACAATTGGTGCATTTGATAACCCAAATGGCACCACTGTGAACTCATAATGTATATACCTTGTTCTGAAAGGAGTCTTACTGATGTCTTCTTCTTTAATTCTTACCTGATGATAACCCGACCCAAGATCAATCTTGGAGAATATTTTTTCATTCTTCAACTAATCAAAGAGGCCATCGATCCTTGGCAAAGGATACTTATTATTCATAGTTACCTTGTTCAATTGTCTGAAGTCCATGCAAAGTCTCAATGTTCCATCATTTTTCTTCACAAATAAAACCAGTGCACCCCAAGGTGACACACTATATACCCCTTCATCAGAATATCCTCAAGTTTCATTTGCAACTCCTTCAGTTCTAGTGTACTCATCCTATAAGGGGTCTTGGATACTGGAGGTGCTCTAGGAATCAGATTGATGGAGAAATCAATGTCTCTTTTAGGGGGTAATCTAGTTATTTCTTTAAATACCTCCTCAAACACTTTTAGGAATGCATAATATTCAATATTTGACACCCTATCTTTAGGTGTCTCTTCCATATGAGCTGCAAATATTTGACACCCTTTCCTGTAACTTTTCTTCAGCTGCAATGCTGAGATTTCTTTGATAGTTATTTCCATGCGAATTCCATGTCCTGTCCTTAGGTTCCCTTCCCCATCCAGGAAATTAAATGGCTTGTTATTACAGTCTAGGATAACATGGTGTTGGTCCAACCAATCCATACCAATTAGACAGTCATATGAATCTAAAGGCAAGATGTTCAAATATTCCTTAGTGCTCAATCCATTCATGTCCATTAGACATGGCATTACTATCTCATTAATTTTTATTTTGGCTCCAGTAGACAGTTGCACCAACCAATATTTTCCATGCTTGCTTCTTGAAAAATGTAATCTTTCCACCATCGTAGGATCTATATAACTATGACTAGTTCCTGAATCAATTAAAATAACAATGGCTTGGTTGTTGATCATACCTTCCACTTCAATCATGTTTGACTAAAAATCTTCTTTCTTGTTGTCCAGGGATGCATAGATCCTTGGTACACTTATGCCCATTTCCTCCATTGTTTCGTCTTATTGTACATTGTGAACAATCCTCACTATTTAACCTCGGTGAGGGAAATCTCTATACTTATGATCTCCCTTAAAACCCCAACATTGAATAGGTGGTTTCCTTGGCCTTTGCCCCCCTATCTCAATCGTTCTAGGTTATCTAGAAGCTGGTTGTCCCTGAGGATTATTTATGAAGAATGGTGGATTAGTCCCCTTCTTCCTCTGTTCCATATTGTATTTCTTCTTGTCTTCCCAAGATTTTTGGAAAGTTGGCCTTCCTTTATGTTGA
Source organism: Picea engelmannii (assembly GCA_009831015.1). Classification (NCBI taxonomy): domain Eukaryota; kingdom Viridiplantae; phylum Streptophyta; class Pinopsida; order Pinales; family Pinaceae; genus Picea; species Picea engelmannii. The sequence goes on along the minus strand of ML784217.1, from coordinate 835,815 downwards.
TCATAAAGGAATTTAGCTCGCCTTATGGTCTCCTCTAATGTTTTGGGATCATCATATTGTATCTTATCACTAATGAATGATGGCATCCCACTCAAATACCTCAGAATATTAACTGTCTCATCCTTGATGAAAGAAACATACTTTATCAGTTCTAAAAATCTTCTTTCATATTCATCCATGGTCATACTCCCAAGCTTGAGTTCAAAGAAATCCTTCATTTTCTTGTCATAGTATCTCTTAGTCAAGTATTTATTTTGAAAATACTTCTTGAATTCCTTCCAAGTAACATTTTTCTCCTTAATGTGTTGCACATGCACAAATTGGTCCCACCACATGGATTCCTTTCCCTTGAGCTGGTAGATGACAATTATTTCTTCTGTGTGTGAAGAGTAATTATGTATTTAAAAATACTCTCTCATGCATAGCAGCCATGTCTCTACATCTTCATCCTTCTTGTGCTCACCATCAAATGTAGGAGGTTTTATTTTATTCATTTATCCTTGTATATCATCCACCCAAAACTTCCTCTTATGCTTCCTGACAGGGGATGGACTTGAGCTACTGGGTGCTCTCCTATTGGAGTTCCCTAGGGAGTGATGGTGATGTATACTAACACTTATTGTTCTTCCTTTCTCATCAGGAGACCTGTGACTTTTTGATTTGATTGAGCCATTCTCCTTATCCATCTTCTTTTCTATTATGTCCAAGCTCTACATTAACTTTATGTTGAAGTCCTCCTGTTGCTCCTTGGATTTCATAATCCTTTCATTATCATCTTTATGACTTTGGACATCCTTTTGCATATTTTCAATGGTCTCTACCAAGTTCATGCTTTCTTCCTTTCCTTCTCCATGTCCATTTGAGTTTTTACCCTCATTACCCATATGGACATCCATCCCTCTGAACTCATATTCCTAGTTGTAAGCCCCCTATGTATCTTCCATATCTCTGCACTTTGTGCTTATTCTGGTTTGATATACTTGTTGTTAACTCTGCAAAATGTGCAACCAACAAAACTTGTTAGGCTAATGGAATCAACAATTGCATTAAATTATGAACAACTCTGGTTCATAATGCATCTGATTTCTTTCTTCTGATATTCTGAGAAATTGACTGTCCAGATCAATTTTCTGGCTGAATATTTATATTTTATTATCCAATATATTTCCAATGATTGTTCCCTTGCTCAATTATGAGTCTTGAGAAAAAAGTTCATGGTCATTTGAAGAATTTGTCCTCCTGTGAGGTCAATCCTTGTATAAGTGATCTTCTTCAAAATTCGATATAACTTTTGGACCCGTGTTGAATCCTCTCTCAAGGTTCACAAACTCCTATCATTTCCCTCCAATGCAGGTCCATACAAATCAAAAACCTGCGGGCTCATTCACTAAGCCCTTTTCTTTCTTCAAAACCAATTTTCGGGCACTAGCCTCCTTTATTTCGGCCCAAAAATCATGTGACCATGGCTAGAACTAGGTGCTTACATATATGGATCTTATTCAGGGCTTCGGGACTTTGGGGCTTTGGAACTTCTAGCTTCATAGGTTTCTCCCTCAATACACTTCATTTTCCCTGAATGTCGAATTGGCGAACTTTCGAACAGGCGCTTCTTCAAAGCTTCAGGGATTCGATGCTTTGGAACTTCATGATTCAGAGGTTCCACCAATACATCACAACATTCCTTCTGAATTATGAAGTGGCGAACTCTTTCATGGTACATCTTCAGTGCTTCGGGGCTCTAGTGCTTCAGAGCTTCGAAGGTGTTTACAACTTCACACCTTAAATATTCTGAACGTCGAATCTCCAAATCTCCAAGGTTTCTTTAGCAACTACGCACAAGGGGGGTGATACGTGGAAAAATATGGAGATGACACGTGGCCCAATAATCAAAGAACATGTGTCAACATCCAACTGGTACAAAAGGTATGAAAAAAACATGAAACATAATGACATGTGGCACAGAAGTATGGATCCATGTCACCCTAGGTGACGTCAGCATGCCACATCACTTCAACATTCCGGGACTTCAGGACTCTGAGCTTCAGAGGATTTCACACTAGAAAACTTCAAAACACTCAAACGTCGAATTTTTGAACTCCCAAATAGGTGCACCCTGAAGTTTCAGGACTCTGACACTTTAAGACTTTAGAACTTTGGAAGACTTACAGATCAATTTTCAGGGTGAATATTTATATTTTATTATCTAATATATTTCCAATGATTGTTCCCTTGCTCAATTATGAGTCTTGAGAAAAAAGTTCATGGTCATTTGAAGAATTTGTCCTCCTGTGAGGTCAATCCTTGTATAAGTGATCTTCTTCAAAATTCGATTTAACTTTTGGACCCGTGTTGAATCCTCTCTCAAGGTTCACAAACTCCTATCATTTCCCTCCAATGCAGGTCCATACAAATCAAAAACCTGCGAGCTCATTCACTAAGCCCTTTTCTTTCTTCAAAACCAATTTTCGGGCACTAGCCTCCTTTATTTCGGCCCAAAAATCATGTAACCATGGCTAGAACTAGGTGCTTACATATATGGATCTTATTCAGGGCTTCGAGACTTTGGGACTTCGAAACTTTGAGCTTCATAGGTTTCTCCCTCAATACACTTCATTTTCCCTGAATGTGAAATTGGCGAACTTTCGAACAGGTGCTTCTTCAAAGCTTCAGGGCTTCGATGCTTTGGAACTTCGTGATTCAGAGGTTCCGCCGATACATCACAACATTCCTTCTAAATTATGAAGTGGTGAACTCTTTCATGGTACATCTTCAGAGCTTCGGGGCTCTAGTGCTTCAAAGCTTCGAAGGTGTTTACAACTTCACACCTTAAATCTCCTGAACGTCGAATCTCCAAATCTCCAAGGTTTCTTTAGCAACTACGCACAAGGGGGGTGATACGTGGAAAAATATGGAGATGACACGTGGCCCAATAATCAAAGGACATGTGTCAACATCCAACTGGTACAAAAGGCATGAAAAAAACATGAAACATAATGACATGTGGCACAGAAGTATGGATCCATGTCACCCTAGGTGACATCAGCATGCCACATCACTTCAACATTCTGGGACTTTAGGACTCTGAGCTTCAGAGGATTTCACACTAGAAAACTTCAAAACACTCAAACGTCGAATTTTTGAACTCCCAAATAGGTGCACCCTGGAGTTTCAGGACTCTGACACTTTGAGACATCAGAACTTTGGAGGACTTACAAACATAACACCACAAAACTATTGAATGTTGAAATTTTGATCTCCTGAACAATCGCTAATCTGTCAACATGTGTCCCTTATCCATGAATGGTCCAGATTGACTATAGACTTTGGGACTTCAGGGAAATATCCTCCAAGTGAATCAAGAACTAAAAACTCCTGGAGTGTTGAACTGCTGAACCGTGAGATCTATGGCTCATATTTTTTCCATGGCTCATCCAACAGTCAGGCATTCCTCCCAATGATCTATGGTGTAGATACACTCTGAGACTTCAGAGCTTCAAGGATTTTACCTTCTTTTGTCAAAGATTTAAAAATTGTCGAAGCAGTGAAGTCCGAAGGACTTGAGGGGTTAAATAACGTGCTCCTTTTCCACGTCCGATGGCTTTGAAGCATTCGGTCCTCTCCTGAACAAATCTCGACCGCTCTTCTTCTCACAAAGAGAGATTTCTCTTCTCTGAGCTTGGAACTTAAAGAGGTTGCTTGCGCACTCCTTGCGCTTCAAATTCAACCAATCCCCAGTCAGAATTTCCATGAACAGATATTAAATTATGAATATTTCACCACTTTGGCCAATTTCCTCTAATTTTCCAAGAATTTAATAGGAAAAATTTGGGCTTTTTCCCGATTCCATGCAGGTGAAATCGATTCAACTTTCTCGGCCCATCTAGGCTCAATGTTGGAAACTGGAGCTCTGATACCAATTTCTAACATACCCAACCACTCAGGATGGGTCATGGCAATTAAAAATTCCATGCTCTAATACCAATTTTTAATGTTCCCAACCATCTAGGTTCAGCCATGCTACTCCATAAAACACTCTTGCAGAACTTTATATCAAAATAAAACATACAATACTCTACAAATACACAGAGTTGTGCAGAATATACAGTAAAAATATATATGCAGCATACATAGGAAAAACCCATAAACATAAACACATGTATAAATACACAACATGTAAATTAACACACAATTGATACTTATCTTTGATAGAAGACCACCAACTGCATGCATACCTTCCATGAACCTCCCAGCCTTAGACCACGCTACTCAAAACTCTCAACAATGGGTCACCCTCGAGATGGGACTAAACTCCGCCCAGGTAAAGGGATTCCTATCCAGGCTGATGTTACATAGTCAACATGAAGGATTTCGTTATAGGTTCCAACTCAAACTAACAACCTACTATTAGACATAAAAAATACTCACTTGATAGTGTCGCAAGTGTCGCATTTTTCTCACAAGTGTCGCATTTTGCTTACAAGTGTCGCAAGTGTCAGGGAAGCACACTGCCATAATGCCTATGTCGTGCCTGTAAATGACATCAGGAGGACACTTGGCACATGTCAAACACTTGATTTTGAAGAGGAGGAAAGGTTAACTAGTCTCATGAACCTTTTGCCATCTGAAAACACTCAAAAAACTAAGTTTTGGAGGAGAGCTCTCCCCTATACCTCTTTTGGGAGCGCTGGCGCTTCCCCTTACACTATCTAGGAGCGTTATAAAGCTCCTTTGGCCATTTTGAGGGAGCGCTAGTGTCTTTAGGAGTGTTGGCGCCTCCCTAAAGCCTACTAGGGAGCACTACAACACTCTGATGGCCCTTTTGAGGGAGCGCTGCCTATTCTGGGCAGTAGTTAAGGTGTTGAGATGAATGGGGGAAGGATCCTTTCATTCTTGGAAGGTAGTTAGATTTGAATCCCTAGCCCAGTCATGATCTTAGGGCAGATCCTCAACTGAAGGAGGCAAATCCTCAACTTCCCCAAGGATATCTCAAGTGGTTAAAGCCTCTCCAAGGCTATATAAGAAAGCTTTCTAATGGTGAAAGGGGACTGAAAAGGGTGAATCACACCAAACTTATGACCTTATAAGTGGTGCTGGAACAGAGATATTTTGGAGGCAAGAGACCTATGATCTCATAGGGAGCAATCGGTGAAGCTATCATCATTCAGATCGTGGATCTTTTGAGCAAGGGGTAGATAAGGAGGACTTGACGAAACTGCTGCATTCGCATATACGACTGTAAGCAATGTTTTGTCCTCATTAATATAATTTGCTTGGCCTGTTTATTTCTAATTCATGTTCAATCTCACATGAATTAGTCTCTTTAGTAGATAGACCTATTTTGGACTAATCTTTATAGAGTAGGAAGTGGTCGTACTTTGTTTGTCTACAGGGCTTATCGAAGAGCAAAAGATTGGAGCTCAACTCGGAGCGTGCAGGGATAAACACCGATAAAAGTTACTTATTTTCTCCTTCCTCCCCACACACTAGTCCACCTAGATCTAAAAGGAATTCAGTGACCATGATAAGCACTTTATATCTTAGAGTTAAGAGTCTAGCTCTCTGAGGAGATCTACCTGTCCGCAGGGAGATTTTCCTTCAACAGAAACTAGTGACTCCACTGGGGAAAATCGAATCGAAACTTTTGGTTTTGTTTTTCCTCATAGGCCTTGTATTAACCTTTGTTTTCTTAGGCCTTGTTCGCCCCTTCATATCTGATTGCATTTTCTGATTGACTCTTTACCCCATCACATTCAGCTTGACTGTGAAAATTTGATCAAAATTTTGGGTTTTTGGACCTTTTTGTGAGTTTTTTGAGCCTGGTGCCCCCCTGCCCATGTTAGCAGAGCGTCAACACTCCCTGGAAGTGTTGGAAAGAGTGTTATAACACCCTGGTGTCCCTTACACCAGAGCGCCAACCCCTTTTTGCACAAAATCTCTTCAAAAATTCCATTTTTTGGAGGTCCAGACCCTGTTTCTTCACTTGCTGAGCTGCTTTGTGATTCATGATTCTTCCTTCGACCTTTGACATGCTTCCTCATGAGAAGTAAACACCTTGTTGTTCAGATTTTATCCCTTTCTTCATTATTTTTGAGTTTTTGTTGTTGAGAGCTTGAAATCGATCCGCTATTTTTTTCCTCTCCTATCCGATTGAGCAAGAACTCCAGTGAAGGACATCTGAAGTCTGTGACTCTTCTCACTTGGTTTTCTTGACGTCATTGTTCTTCGAAAACCTCTCTTTTATGTGAATTGTTTGAGTTTGCTTTGTCATATTTTGTCTTATGTTTACTTCTTGCTTCAATCACAGCAAGAGGGTGTGTGTTGTGTGTGTGAAATCTGATCATACCTGTCTGAATCTCCTTGATCTGAAAAGGTAGTTGATAGGAGAAGTTTTTTCATTGAATCAGTCATCATTTGCATACAAAATGAAAAATATACATTTTAGTGATTGATTTACATATTAGAAGGCATTTTTTGAAAATGTTTTAGCATTGCATTAGATTCGATCGAGAACCAATTGATAGAGGATTTTTCATATTAGTGTTTGAAAGTGAAAACGACTCCTTCTCTTTCCCTTAAATAGGTGTTCATTGAAGAGAAACGATTTCTTATCATATTCTATGCATCTTTTGGGGCATTCAGTCATCATTCCATTAGTTTCACTTTCGTGCACCCTTTGATTAAAGAACAGCTATAAAACAGACGCTAATTAAAAACTATCTAGAACATTTTTGTTTTTAGGGTCTTCCACCAACAGTAGACTAGGGTTAGCACTTTGGATTAGGTTGTGAGTACAACTCTCCAAAGTTTTCAAAACAAACATTAGCATCCTGAGTTAGGGAGAGTCAAATCCAATTGTTGTATTGGTTTTCTGGGATCCCCCTCTCACACAGGGGTTACGCACGAGGTCGCATTCGGGTGAGTTATGGAGATTATCCCTCCGTGGCCCAACTGTTTGTAGTGGTCAGATCATATATTGGGGGTCACTGGAAGGTATACCCACGATTATGTGTGGGAGCCTTTCAAGCTGATTTCAGACTGGTTATCCTGCCCATACGTTTCGACTGGACTGTTGACTGTACCCGCCCAGGGGCTGACTACGAGTTGGTGACCTTAGTAGCCACAATCTTTAGGGTCTCACACAAGGTGACAGTGAAGGGAAGTCTCACTGTACCTGGAACAGACGTTGGTCAAACTCACTCGAGCTTCTTGGAGGGTAAATCCACAATTACTGCGTGGAAGCTTGCACCAAGGCGTAAGTCCATTAAGCAGGTCACCAACGTAACTGATCCACCCGCTCTATCCCCGCCCCTTCCTATTTTGATCTTGCGACGTTGGATTTCATCACCAGCTAGTGGTTTCATCATAGGAAGGTTTTTTTTTATTGTTTGCTTCTCAGATTCTTAGCGTGTGTTGTTTGTTTTACTTAGTGGACCTTAGGTCGAGTCAGTGTTAATGGCATCGAATCCTGGGAGTACCAATGGAGTAACCCCTTCTCTTAGGGAACCTTATACCTTTCCTTTGTTTGGAAACTTTGGTCCTCCATATGTTTCCACACTGAGTCTTCTAGGACTCACTATTGGATTACCAGTTTGGTTGTTCCCCACTCCAGTGATCCTGAATCCTCCCAATGTTTCAGTTGCACCTAATACTTTGGATGTCAATACACCACCCACACATCAACCTCATGTTGACTTTTTGCCTTCTTTGTCCATCAAGTCTCCTTCCATTTCTCCTTCTTCGCCTAGTGAAATCTCTAAAGCAAGTAGCCAGGTTGATCAGAAGAAGAAAAAACAGAAAGAGAAGAAGAAGAAGAATCTGAAAAGGACAAAGGCCCCAACAACATTAGATGTCGTCTCTAAGAAACCAGTTACTATTAATAGTATTGGTAGTGTTGATGAGGTCAACAAGATTAAAATGAAGAATCCAAAACCCAGATTCCCTTGCATCCTTTGTAAGGGTAACCACTTTCTGAGGGATTGCCCCGGTCTTACCCAGGTCTTAGAAATGTGGTCCTCCATGTCATCGGCCTCTGTCGGTCATGTCGATGATACCCCGTCAACTAGTGATTTTTAGGTTGGTAAGAAGAAGCAAACTGTTAAGTTCCCTTGCATGTTATGTAAAGGTAATCATTACTCTCACCTTTTTCCTCGCATGGACGGGGCTTCTTCTCTTTTGGAAAAAATTCAACTTCCAAAAGGTTATCGTAAGATTTCCTCCAACCCATCGTTGGTTGATGGACTGGTCAATCCGGTTCCATCCCCGGTTAGTCTGGTTGATCAGGTGGTCAATCTAGTTTCCTCCTTGATTGAACCACAAACCCAAGTAGCTGATCCAGTTCTGTCATCGATCAGCCCCACTCTTCATCAAAAGAGTGACACCAAAGTGGTTGATCTGTTTTCATCATCGATCGATCCCACTCTCCTGTTAGAGAGTGACACCAAAGCGGTCGATCCGTTTCTACCCGTCGACCCAATTCTTCCCTTGGAGAATGAAACTCAAGTGGTTGATCCAGTTTCTCCATCGGTTGATCCCATTCCTCCATTGAGGAATGCCAAAGTGACTGATCCAGTCCCTTCCTCGGTCAGTCCCACTCTTCCTCTAAAGAGTGACAAAGTGGTCGAGCTAGTTTCAACATCGGTCAATCCCATTCCTCCATTGAGGAATGCCAAAGTGACTGATCCAGTCCCTTCCTCAGTCAGTCCCACTCTTCCTCTGAAGAGTGCTAAAGTGGTCTATCCAAGTCCACCATTGGTTGATCCGATCCAATCATCGGTCGATCCTACTCCCCTTCTAGAGAGTAAACCCGATATTGCCCATGTTTTTCTCATTAATACAGACTCTACCGTGATGGGGGGGCATTCCTCCTTCTCCTGTAAAACCCCCTCCAAGTACTGAAGCCATCCTTTTTTATTGGGGTGCGCTAACTGGACCTCATCTTCCCTCTCACATTCCTTTCTAGATTACAGTACAGGTTCATGGTCGGGACATTCCTCAAATGCTAATAGATGAAGGTGTGTCTGTTAGTATTTTGTCTTCTGCTGCTTGGTACGCTTTGGGTTGTCCGCAGCTTGCATCGGTTACACAGAATATGTTATCTTTTAACAGAAGAACTAGTCAACCTTTAGGGACCCTTCCTCTGTTTCCTGTAACTTTGGGAGGGAAAACTATCTTTATCGATGTCATGGTAGTCCGAGACCCCTTGGATTTCTCTTTACTCCTTGGGCGGGATTATGTCTATGCCATGAAAGATATTGTATCCACTATTTTCCGTGTGATATATTTTCCTCACAATGAAAGAATTGCGACTATTGATCAACTTTCATTCATTAGCCCTGACTGGGTTACCTCCCTAATTGGTTTTCATATGCAGACAGTATCACCCTCGCCGCATGTCAATTATGTGGTGTTGTCTCCCATGATTTCAACTTCTGATGCTTTGGATCCGGTAGTTTCCATGGTGATCTCTTCGGTAGGGTTATTGGAGCCTAATATTCTTACCCCTGTCATGACCATCGACATGTGTTCCTTCCAGAGTGATTCTCTTCCATCCGGTGAAGATCTCTTGGAAGCCATGACCGAGTTTTGTCCCTTGACATGGTACCCTTCCAGAGAATTATCCTCTCGAAAGCCATGATCAAGAAGAAACCATGAGCATAGCTTCTCTTCTCTGTGGCAAGCTCGTTAAAAAATGAAACAGAGGTCCTAAGCATAGTTCTTTTTCTGTGTCAAGCTCGTTAAAAACTGAAACAGTCACCTCTCTTGAACCTTATTTTCATCCACCCTTCTCCTTTTTCTCCTCTTGTAGAGAAATTGGTGACAACCTCAAATTTAGTGAATTAATTGAAGCTTGGAGGGCATGTCTCCATCCTTTGTTGATCATTCTGGAGTTAAGCCACTAGCTTTCATGCTAGGGGCATATCGAGCTTAGTCTTTCTTCTTTCTCGTGCTCGTAAATACATGATAATGCATCCGGGTAGACTTTTATCTCTTTTTCGGACCTGTATGGATACATGAAAAAGGAACCCCCTGGAGTCTCCTTTAAGGTCTTTTCAGAATCTCTAAACATGAAAAGATTGTCGAGTGATCTTGCTTCCTTTTCCACTCATTAAACGGTTCGAAAGGGCATCTTTCGAGTGATAATTTATCTCTTTTTCGGCCTCGTGAGACTAACATTAAGAAAAAGGACAACATTGGAGTCATCTTTAAGTTCTTTTCAGACTCTCTAAAGATGAAAAGATTACTGAGTGACCTTGTTCTCTTCACGCTCGTTAAAGTATTTGAAGAAAACATTTTTTGAGCGATAGTTTATCTCTTTTTCGATCTCGTCAGACTACTTTATGAAAAAGGAACTGAGAGAGTTCTCTTTTAAGTGTTTTTCCAGACTCTATAATCAAGAAAAACCTTTGAGTTTTCTATCTTCGAACTCGCTAAACAAAACATCGACAGGCCCATATGGGATCGAACCCTTACTTATTCTAGTTCGTTAAACAAAGGAAGAGGAACTTATCGAAGGTGAGTTTTATCGAGCATGTGTTATCCTCCTCGAGATCGTTAAATTAAAAAGAGGTACTCGTCTATCTGGATGGGGGAAAATTTGAAAGAACCAAGCCAAGCAGTCTCTTGAGAACATTACCAAGTAATTCTTAGAGTCTCCCTTGAACACAGCACTTTGTATTTTGCACGCATTGTAATCTGTTGAACCTCTGCACTGAGCCAATCTTTTGAGTTTCTTTCTCTCCTTTGGGTCACCTGACGTAAGTCACAGCATCCACTGCATCATCAATTTTTGGCCCATGTCATGTTTCTGCTGTTGTGCCTCAGTTTTCAAGGGAAGTATCCGCCTCGAGAGTCAGCCATCACAAATATCTTGCCTCAATACCCATGTCAGTCCATGTTCATTTGATCTACCAATTACATCTCTATGTCTGTTTCGTGTCGTTGATGGGGGATACATCAAGGCCCTCCTTCGACGAGCCTATTCCTATCAACTTCAACACATTATCCAGGGACTAGACTTAGAAACCAATTAGTACTTTGGGACCTGCATGCCTCAATGGCAGGCTTCCTCACATTCGACAGTGGGTTTACATCATTGACCTCTGATCGGATGATTCCATGGATGTTCAACTTCAGCTCATCCATACACATTTGTTGGAATGTACTAGGGTACCTTGGGAATCATTGACATTAATGGTGACCTCCCTCGTGCTTGTTAACGGTTTACATCATTGATCGATAATCAAGTGGTTTTTGCCATGTTCGACATCAGGACATCTATTCACATGGTTAGATTCGTACTACATCGGGATCAGTAAGAAGACCCTGGGTTGAGTGATCACTTTGATATGCACTTTTCCCAGGTTGCGAAGGAGTTTCTCTTGAACAATGACACATATACTGTTACATAGATCCACTTTGTATTGGTCGTGGCTATGTCTTTTCATCTCGTAGATCCACTATGTATTCTTCATGGCTACGATCAGTTCATGTCATAAGAGTATAGATCCATAGTGTATTTTCAGTGGCTATACCTTTTTATCAATACAATTATGGATCTGCGGTGTATTTTATGGCAGCCATATCTTGCAAGTCTTGATCACCCAAGCATAGGTATGCCTTCCTTGGGTTTGAAACATGTCATAATATTTGTTGGATGTTTGTGTGCAGCGTTTGTCAGGTTCTCTGCATCTATACCCTTGCTTGAAAGTCTACAAAGCATTTCAGTTATCAGTTCCTGTCTTCTAACTTCATACTTTGGGGGGAAATCTGTTACACATAAAAAATACTCACTTGATAGTGTCACAAGTGTCATCATTACAAAGGTCGCAAGTGTCACATTTTGCTCACAAGTGTCGCATTTTGCTTACAAGCATCGCAAGTGTTAGGGAAGCATACTGCCATAATGCCTATGTCATGCCTATAAATGACATCATGAAGACACTTGGCACATGTCAAACACTTGATTTGGAAGAGGAGGAAAGGTTAACTGGTCTCATGAACCTTTTGCCATCTGAAAACACTCAAAAAACTAAGTTTTGGAGGAGAGCGCTCCCCTATACCTCTTCTGGGAGCGTTGGCGCTCCCCCTTACACTATCTAGGAGCGTTATAAATCTCCTTTGGCCATTTTGAGGGAGCGCTGGTGTCTTTAGGAGTGTTGGCGCCCCCCTAAATCCTACTAGGGAGCGCTACAATGCTCTAATGGCCCTTTTGAGGGAGTGTTGCCTATTCTGGGCAGTAGTTAAGGTGTTGAAATGAATGGGGGAAGGATCCTTTCATTCTTGGAAGGAAGTTAGATTCGAATCCCTAGCCTAGCCATGATCTTAGGGAAGATCCTCAACTGAAGGAGGCAAATCCTCAACTTCCCCAAGGATATCTCAAGTGGTTAAAGCCTCTCCAAGGCTATATAAGCAAGCTTTCTAATGGTGAAAGGGGACTAAAAAGGGAGAATCACACCAAACTTATGACCTTATAAGTGGTGTTGGAACAAAGATATTTTGGAGGCAAGAGACCTATGATCTCATAGGGATCAATTGGTGAAGTTATCATCATTCATATTGTGGATCTTTTGAGCAAGGGGTAGACAAGGAGGACTTGACGAAACTGCTGCATTCGCATCTACGACTGTAAGCAATGTTTTGTCCTCATTAATATAATTTGCTTGGCCTGTTTCTTTCTAATTCGTGTTCAATATCACATGAATTAGTATCTTTAGTAGATAGACCTATTTCAGAATAATGTTGATAGAGTAGGAAGTGGTCGTACTTTTTTTTCTATAGGGCTTATCGAAGAGCGAAAGATTGGAGCTCAACTCGGAGCGTGCAGGGATAAACACCGGTAAAAGGTACTTCTTTTCTCCTTCCTCCTCACAGACTAGTCCACCTAGATCTAAAAGGAATTCAGTGACCATGATAAGCACTTTCTGTCTCAGATTTAAGAGTCTATCTCTTTGAGGAGATATACCTGTTTGCAGGGAGATTTTCCTTCAACACCTACAACCTCTCATTCCCCACATGCCTGTCCCACCCCAAGAAGTGTGCCCCTTCTCTTATCAATAATATTTTGGCTACCCCACTTCCCTTCTAGGGCTTCAAAAATAGGCTGGACAAGAAGTCTGAGAGCACTGTAGCTACAGTTGGGGAGCATTATAGCTGTAGTTGGGCTCCCTCGGGAAATCAATTCCTCAACAATTCTCTCACCTGGAGAGAGTTTCTCACGAGCCTGAAAACCCGCCTCTTCAATCCATGGGCCTGACAACCCTCCTCTTCAATCCAACTCTTAATTCATCCAAGAACATACACAGGTGATGGCACATGTGATGGCGCAAGTAAATACATCAACAACAACCCACAGGTAGCTACAGATGCACTGCTCCTCACAAGAAGGTTTGGGTGCGTTGCTCATAACAAAAGGTCTAGGTACGCTCTTCCTACAGGAAGGTATGGGATACTGCTAAAGGATTGTGTGAAGGATCTTGAGGTCAAGTAATGTAGAGAATGGTGAATGCAATGGAACTTCCCCTTGGAAGAAAGAATGGCTCATGCACTAAGGCCAAGCTCTTTGTATGCATGTCCCAAATTGGACACTTGTTAGGTTGAGAGCCACTTTGGCCCAATTTTCCCCATCCACAAAACTTAGGATAAAGTAATTATCCCCACCTTATTCTTTAGGAATACATTATAATATTCTTTTAGGAATAATCCCTCTAGCTTAGCCCCTTTCATAGGCTTCTTAGCCCCCCCCTTTCCCTTCCTAGTGGAGTTTAGTCCCCAATTATTTTTATCATTGTTGATCTACACACAACGATGTGTTTTATTAAGGATATGAGTGTTTACATATACAAAAATAGGCTCACCAACCTTTAGCATCTAGGATCTCCAGCCTAATAATCACATAAGCCTTCGGGCCTATAATAACTTGGCTCACTAGCCTATAAAAGATGTTTACATTTACAACTGGGGCTCGATCTTGGGGTGTTACAGGGGTGCTCCATAATTAGTGTGGTAGTTCGCTTCATAAATTTTTATTGTAGTCATGTAGTTTGCTTCAACAATTTCTATTGCAAGCCTTTAGTTTACTTCGGTTATTTCCATTATAGTCATTTAGTTCCTTTCCGTGATTTTTTGCCGCAAGCCTTTAGTTTGCTTCAACTTCCATTGTAAACAACTAATAATGAGAAGGAAAAAACCTCCTTTCTTATAGAAGGCGCTCCTCTCTCACTCAATGAAATCGATGGTCATTTTCTGAAACTCACGTCTCTTTTTTTTCTCTCTTCAATTTCTCTCTGTAGTTTAGTTTCAGATCTGTATTGGTGTGTGTTCATTTGCAAGTCCAATTTCAGATCATGTATTTATGTTAATATTCATAGAATAGACAACTATTTAAGAAAATAAAAACATATAAGCATGAATAGGATAAAAAATAGAGAATATTATTGTAACATTATCGTTCTCAATCTCACATCTGCCATCCTTACGAAAACATCTCAGAAGAATAAGAAAGAACTATACTATTATTGTAGAAAAGTCATCAATAAAACAATGCATTCTTATAGTGATATCAATAACAACAGAGTAGTAGAAAGAGTTCGAGACATATATAGTATTGATCACAAGTGCCACATCAAGATTGGCCTTAAGGGCTTCTTCTCATTAAAATTCTCAAAAAGTTTACAAATTATCAATAAGACAAAATCTTGTTCTAAAACAACTCAATGAGAATTTAAATATTTTAGTCTATAATTGTATCTTGTATCTTCTTGGCTTCCCTTTGGGACCTATCAATTTTCAACTTCTCTTTTTTATTCTTTCCTAAAGACTATTCTAAATTACAATGTGTTACAATATGATCATAATTGTTATCCTAATTGTTATCCTACTCTTATATAATCATGAAGTCCTAGAACACCATCTAATGTATTTCACATTTAAGGATATAATTTTTATCCCTAGTGTGTTTCTAGATTCTTATTTTTCCTCCTACCTTACCAAAGGTTTTGTCTCTAGTATTTCTCATGCTCTATATTTTATCAATTGGTATCGAAGCTCTTATGTTCTTAGGGCCTGGTAATTCCGTGATAGTTTTTCATGGAGTATTTGCATATTGAAGTTGATGCTTGAGAGGTTCAATTGTGCTAAGTTGAACATGATTTCATGGTAGTATTCCATGGAAGGCCATTGAAGAGTTGAGGTTGATGAAGCTGCTCCATGGTAGTAATTCCATGATAGTTTTTCATGGAGTATTTGAAGATTAAAGTTGATGCTTGAGAGGTTCGATGGTAGTATTTCCATGGAAGGCCATTGAAGAGTGATGGTGATGAAGTTGTTCCATGGAAGGCCATTGAAGAGTTGATGGTGATGAAGCTACTCCATGGTAGTAATCCATGAGACACCAAGAATACCGTGGTAGTAATCCATGAGACACCAAGAATATCGTTGGTATACATTAATTTAAAGGTGCAACGGAAAAGACAAGATCATGAATCTCTTAATTTCTTATTGATTTATAGTGCAATTGTTTTACTATATATGTTGGAGAATAACTTGTTGTAATTTACATATGGGGTCATATGAATGGGAAATGAGAAAGAAAAAGTGTTTTACTATATTTACTTTGCTTTCTGGAGTCCAAGTCTACTCATATCAGTTTAGTTCAAACCATACATTAGATCATAGTGCAAACTAGATCTAAAATGTCTGCAATGATCCACCCCTAATAATGTGAATGGAAAAGTATGAAGTGTTATGCTTCATCGATTTACAAATTTTAGGAGTGTATTTTGTGGTTCACATAGTGTGGCCCTCTATGTAGGGTTTGAATGATTTGCAATCATTTATTTGAATAAATATTGGTGAGAACCTAAAGTCAATCTCATTCATAAACGAAACCATACACGTTTATAACATATCTGGAGTTAAAAAATATTGTTGAGAGCTTTTTATTTTTGACCTTTCATAATAAATTAGAGAGGTTAAATAGATGGATATCAAGGAGAAAATACAATGGAGATGAAGACGATGGGATTTACAAACTAATACTACAAAAAATCATTGAATCCCTATAAGCCTAGTGTCTTCCTTCTCATAATTTTTCCTTCTGCTTGAGTTGGGCTGATCTCTGAACTTTGAGACTCGGATACTCTTCCTCTCTCTTTCTGTTGATAAATGAGTTAATGAACCATAGGGATTATTTATATCTCCTCTTCTTGAGAAAACAATTTATTGATTCTTGAAACTACTTCTCTGGCTCTTTAAACTGCTTCATTGATTCTTGAAACTACTTCTCTTTCTAGTAGAAATTCTCGATGCAATAAAACAAGTAATTTTTACTATGGTAAATACTAGTAAAATGTGCTTTGATTGAAAACATTTACCCAAATGAGCTTATTCATTATGTATCCTTCCACAAAAACTACTAAGTATGATAGAGCTACTAGGATAGGCACCTTCATCTTCTGCAAAAAAATACGTTTTTCGTCAGCTAGAAGAATGACTAACTATTTCCTCTCAGCCATAGTCACCTCACGACGTGGAGTAGCATCGATCCATCCTCTAGGTCCTTTGTCATCTGTCTCAGCCAGATGCTAGCTAGAAAATGTAACTGTGCCTTAGGATGTACTATAGGATGTCCTGCCACTCTTATGTCTGAACCAACAAGAACATGAAGTGAACTTCCTCCCCTTTGCAAAACACATGGAATTTCTAGCATGTAAGAAGCCAAGATGGCCCACATGGTTTTCCTAAGGAAGAATACCCTTTAAGCGAGTCACCTTCCATGCAAACACAACTCAAAACGATACATTCAGTAAGGTGAAAAAACTTGTATATGGTTGTGGCTTACCCCATGACCTTCTCTTATAACATCTTGAAACGTATCGAGAAAGACTACTGACATAACCAATGATTTTATCCATCTGACCATCATACTTGGAGATCAGATACTGATGCATGTGACACATGGCCAATGATCTCAGTCATATGTCAGCCATATATAATAGCATAATGATTGGTAATGATCACCATATCTGAAGCCAATCTATCGTATCGAGTGATCAACTAACCTTTGTGATGACTCCCACATACACTAAAATTCGTTAAAATCTAGCCTTATCCAATTTTGAATGATTTGAAGACACATGACACCCTTGTATTGGAAATTTCTTCAAAATCCATGAAATACGTGGAAATTTGTATGATGTCAGTAAGGTACCACATGACAAGTAGATGTTGGTCCAGGTGGCTGCCTATGTGGTACCTCTATCAGAGATCGGTGGTGTCTGGTTGGGTCGTGTGTCTCTTGGTCAAAATGATTCATCATTGAGTGTATGCGTGGAAGAGAATGGCTATGTACAAGTGTCATTTCCATAATCAACTGCGTAGGTGTCCAAGTGTAAACTGTGTCATTTTCCATTTATGCCCTATCATCATCTAGCTAAGCCTCAGGTTGATATGTGACAAGGTGGTTTCTGAGATACCTTAGGTGGTATTTCATGCTTAAACTAGTGGTTTACCCAAGTCCTAGAGTGATGTAAAGCCAATACAAAGCGACCATGTAGCAAGGCCAAAAACCACCATCACATCGTCAAGTCTCATTAAAGAACGAACACATTCATGATGCAATATGCATCGTGAACCATAGATTGTGAGAGTGGGTACATGCTACGTTATGGGTCGTCGATATTTTAACACATGGTAGTGCACGTTGAAATGTAGGATTTATCCCCCCAATCATAGCATTTGGTCACTAGTATAGACCCTCTTCTAGCGTGTGACTTCCCTTGTATGCATTTTATGTCCTTTTTATCTCGCAGTAAGTGTTTTTTTCTTTATTTTAGCCCCTTTACCTGCATATACCCTGTTTCTTTGAAATTTATCACTGTTAGAGGGATTTTTTCTCACCCAAAAAGTCTAATGTAGTCCCCTTTACTCAATAAAAACACATACCAAAGCTAGAACTGTCTGAAATCACTCAGTGCCATTAAAAAAATTGACATTGTACTAATATTAGCTCCGACAGGGACAACAACTCCCTATGATATGCTAAGAACTGTATACTAGTTCTTATATCCATTGGGCTATGGATTCTAAGATTAAGACCTGTAATGTATCTTTTTTTATGTGGTAGGACACATTCCCCCCCATGCTCACCAGCTTAACATCATGACACCATATTTATTTAAACATAAATTAAAATTACAAATTTGACATTAAAAAGAAAAGGAATTTTGCAGAAAGGAATGAAAGGAAGAAACTAAACCATTACTATAAAAGGAGGATACACTTAGAGATTAGTATTGCAGAAAATGCTTGAGTAACCACCCATTGAAAAGGGCTCCCAATACATCACCTTCAAGATGAGATAACTCATAAGTGTTGTTCTCCTAGATTACAATAATCTCAAAGGGTCCCATTTAAAGGTTAACAAATTTACCATGTTTTCCCTTGGCCTCTCTTCTTGCATCCCACTTTAAAATCAAATATTCAATAGTAAATTTCCTTTATTTAAATCTCTTGTCAAAGATATTATTCATTTTTTCTTGATGTTCTTGTGAATTAACTAACATAGATTCTCTCTTTTGTTAAAATTCTATGAGTTGGTGATTTTTTCTTTGTATATCATCTTGTAATATTTTCATTACTGAAAGCCCTAAATGAATGGGGAAAATTGCATCAATCCCATACACCAATAGGAAAGGAGAAGTACCAATGGATATTTTTAAACTTATTTTATCATCCCATAGAGCATACTTGAGATGAGAATCCCATGCTTTCTTTTTCTATGACAAGGTCTTCTTAGTTATTCTAATCAAGTTTTTATTTGATGATTCTGTGAAGTCATTTCTCTATGGGTAATATGCAATTGAGTTTCCAAGTTTAATATTTTAGTCTTGAAAAAACTTTAGCATCCTAGGAGATTTGAATTCTTGTGCATTATCAGTGATGATCTTCCTTAAACAACCAAACCTGGCCAAAATATTATCCTCAAGGAATTTTATGATAACTGAGTCAGTAGCATCCCTAGTAGGAATAACTTCAACCCACTTTGTGAAATAGATTTTTGTTGTTAGTATCCATTTTTATTGACCACTAGAATTTTGATTGATCTCACCAATGAAATATAGTCCTCATTGTTGGAAAGGTTCTTCTATTGATTAATTGGGTTGGTTTTCATTGATGTCAACCCTTGAAGAAAGTTTGGTAACGAATTCTGGTGGCACAAAGGTTTGGGTAATGGACCCAAGTTTGTTTGATGTATAATGGTATGAGCTTTGATATATTTTAAGGTAATACTATTCTAGATGGATAGTACATGTCATTCCATTTCTGGTGATATGTGTAACGTCTCATAACTCCTCATGGTTTGAGAGTTATGGCCTTACGAATTTGGAGGACTCTCATATGTTGGCTTGAAGCCCCAAAAGGTCAAAGAAGTCAAAGTGCTTGCAAAGAAGAAATCATTTAAATAATAAAGTGAAGTGACAAATTCAAGGAGGATTATTTAAACAATAAAGTAAATTGATAAATTTCTAATTATGGAAAGTGGGTAGAAGTGGGTTAGCCCTAAAATAAGGAAATTGGGTTAAGATGATTAAAAGGTGACCCCTTGAGGAAGCTACATGAAATTATAAATAAGAGGCAAGGCTCTCTCATTTTGAACACACTTGAGCATATTGAATATCTACAAGTGACTAAGGTAACCAAAGGATATATATGCCAAATTTCAGAGGGAAGGTGAAGTAAAGAAGGCTGAAATTCAAGGGAGGATAAATTATTTTGATGATGCTTTCTAAGGTATGTTATTTATAGGTCATCTCACCATTTTTGCAATAAATTTTTTTCTATAATGATTCATACCGTGAAATTGGGAGGCCATTGAAAAAACATATCCAAGTAGTTGTGGTACTAATTTCATCTTGTGGATCGTTTTATTTTTGGATTTACACTCCGTGGAAAATAGGGTTTGTGGCTAGTCCTGAAACTAGTCTAAAACAATTGTTTCGAGTAAAAATGCCATAACTTCTTCATAATAGATCTAAATTCAGTAAGACCAAATGTGTTGTTTATATTACAATATTTAGTATTCCGTGTACAATTTTCATATCCATACAACAAATATTCCATGCAGGGCACACTCTACAAGTTCACTCTTTAGAATAAGCCATAGTTCAACAAGGTATGACATTTTTTTTCTATAACTCCTTTTCTGAGAGGTTCCAAGTAGTGACACCTGGAGGAATTGCATAAAACACACTACATAACATTGTGTATTGTTTTTAGATCTTTATTTATTACAGGTACATAGTTATGATTATTTCAAGTTAGGGTTGTTGACTAATCCAAAACTAGTCATGTGAGACTAAAGTAAAGTTTGATGAAAATGCTAGTCTCTTGTTGTTAAGGAAGGTTTGTAGGTTGAGGTACAGATTGGTTCATGGTTGATGCACTTTGTTATGGTACAAGTTGATTACAGGTTCAGGTACAGGTTGATGCATGGTTGATGCATGGTTTAGGTTATTGGTACAGGTTGTTTGGTGTAGGTTGATTGGTATAGGTTTATCTCACAGTGATAGTGTGACAGTGGTTCCATAATTCTACTTATACGTCAGATCGGTTGTATGGGGAAATGACAGGTGGTTTTAGCCACCTTTTGGTTGTAGCCGAAGAACATAGGGGGTTGTAGCCTCTTTCTGGTTGTAGCCAGAGAATTGGGGAGTTGGAGCTTCCCTCAGGTTGTAGCCTGAGAAACTAAGGGGTTGGAGCCTCCTTCCAGTTGCAACTGGAAAACAAAGGAAGTTGGTGCTTCCAATGAATGTATTTCTTCAAGACATATAAGAAAAAGCATTATGTCATTTTCTCTCGCTTTGGGTTTCCACGTAAAAACACTGGTGTACTATTTATGTGTATGATTGTTCATTTGTTCATTGTTTATTTAATCTTCAAATATTGGATGATGATGCTACATTGATATAAAACTTGCATTATATGGTTAAAAAGGATTACATTGCTCTATTATTGATTCACCCTGCCTCTCAGTAATCCAACAATTGGTATCAGAGAAGGTTCTTTCAGAAATCAGTTTAACCACTGAAAGGTAGATCATGGAGAGCAATAACATGTATAAAAATGGAATACCATAGTTTGATGGACAGAAGTATGCATTTTGGAGCATAAGGATGAAAACATGTATACAGGCACAGGGATTTGAAATTTGGCAATCGATTGTAGATGGATACACAGCACCAGTCGTTCCATCAACAAATGACAAAGAAATGAAACTCGGTCAGAATAATTCCAAAGCCACAAATGCACTTCTGAATGGTCTTGGAGAATCGGTATTCACCAAAGTTGCACATTGTAAATCCACTAAAGATATTTGAGACAAACTTTGAAATATTTATAAAGTAGATTCAAAATTCAAAGCAGCAAAGCTTTAAACTTACAGAGGTTAGTTCGAACAACTAAATATGAAGGAAGATGAGAACATTGCATCTTACTTTTTACAAGTCAATGAAATAGTAAATGTAATCTTGGGATTCAGAGAAGAAATCAAAGACTCTATAATTTTTGAAAAGGTACTAAGATCTCTTCCTATGATATTTGACCCTAAGATATCAGCACTAGAAGAAAGAGCATATCTAAACTCAATAAGAATGGATGAACTACATGGAATCTTCACAGCATATGAAATGAGAACTGAACAGGAAAATCCAGATATAAAAGAAGCAACCTTCGAAGAATCTAAAAGGTCAAAGAAAAAGGGAAAGAAGAAAGAAAAATAACATAGCAACAACAGTGACGTCTCGAAAGATGATGAAGAAGTGACCAACTTTGTCAAAAGATTGAACAAGGGAACTAACAACAGGTATAGAGGTAATTTTAATTTGATTTGTTTTAATTGTGATGGTATTGGTCATTTCTCTAACAAATGTCCTCATAAGAAAAAGAGAAATGATGAAGGTTACTCGAATAGCAAACAAACATATAAAGGTAAACGAACCACAAAGAAAGTTTTCAAGAAAATATTATGCACCAAAGAAGACATCTCATCATCAGATGAAGATGAAGTCTGTGACAATGAGACAGAAATATTTCTATTCATGGCAGTAGAAGACTCTAATAAATAAGACTCCGAAGAAGAATATGAAGAGTTCGAAGAAGAATATGAAGAGGCGTAAGTTGACTACTGAGAAGAATTGTTGCGTGCCATAGAAGTTATCAGAAGAGAAAAGAAGAAAAACAAGAAACTACAAGCAGAACTAGACAAGAAATAAGACACTCAGGAACTCGAACAAATGATCACAAATTTGAAGGTTCAAATTGAAGAAGATAAAAGAATTGAAGAAGCACTCAAATAACAGCTAGAACGAAGAGACAGGATCATTGGAAATTTGGAAACAAAATTGTCACATTGAGAAAGGATCTTCAAAAGAAAGATATGAAGAACAACTCAAAAGTTTTGAATGACATTATCAGTAGTCAAAAACCTCATCATGACAAGTCTGGACTTGTATACAATCAGACATAAAAGGGATCAAGATCTAAAACAACAGAACATGAAACATATCCAAAAAGCTATGCAGAAACAATCAAATGGGATAGGAAGGTCTACAAAGAAAATTGTAGGGACACTCCATCGAGAAGATTCTGATTTTAGAATCAAATACCAACATAAACAGAGAGGCCTCAGGAAGAAGAAGGATTCATAAGAGTACCTCCTTTCAGAAGATATTCAACTCTCGTGTATCAAACTATATTTTTTTGTTTATGTTATGCATGTGATAATTTTGGACATAATACTATGAATTGTAGAGCTAACAACAAGAACATAAACAACTTTGAAAGTCATACACAAAAGGGTTATCCAAGAAGGCCTAGTGAAACACAGAGAATAAGTTACAACAGGTCTAAATCTTTGAGCACTGAATTGGAATACTACAAATGTAACAACTTTGGACACATGGCCAAAGATTTCATAATGGCAATCCCTTCTAGAGAACCACAATAGAACAACAACACTCACAGACAGGAACCTCAGAAAAGGACATGGATAAGAAAGAAGAATCAATATAGCAATGAATAATGCACACTTGTTGTATAGGATAAGAAGAAGAAACGTGTTTGGTGTGTTGGCAGTGGTTGTTCAAAACACATGACAGGTGATAGAGATAGGTTTCTTACATTAATAAAGGAAAGAGATGAATTGGCCTTCTTTGGAAATGATGATTCAGCTCAAATCATTGGAAAAGGCATAGTTAGAATTAGGAACAAGAATACCAAGGCATAAAATGTTCTACTAGTAGAAGATATGAAACATAATCTTCTAAGTGTGAGACAAATGTGTGACCAAGTTCATAAAGTTACTTTCGATTCACAAAAGTGTGAGATAAGAAAAGAAGGTTCAGGAAAATTGATTGCAACAACTGCGAGAACTTCAAGCAACATATATGTATTGAGTGAAATTGGAAATGAAAAGTGTTGCCTAGGAAAGGAAGATGAAAGTTAGCTATGGCACAAAAGAATGGGTCACATGCATTTTGATAACCTTGTCAAATTCAGCAAAAGGGAAGCAGTTAGAGAAATGCCCCAGATCACGAAACCAACCAACACTTTATGCAAGCATTGTCAACAAGGAAATTAAACAAAGAATAGGTTTAAATCAAAAGAATATTCAATGACAAGACCACTGGAAATTGTGCATACTGATATAGTTGGACCAACTACAACAAAGGGTTTAAAAGGTGATAAATATTTTATGTTATTAGTTGATGATTATACAAGAATGATTGTAGTTTTCTTTCTCAAGAATAAGTCAAAAGATTTTGAAAACTTCAAGGTCTATAAGGAAATGGTTGAAAATGAAATGGATTCAAAAATAAAATGCTTGAGATATGATAATGGAGGAGAGTTCACTTCAAAGGAATTTATGGACTACTACAACAAGCATGGAATAAAAAGGCAATTCTCCGTTGCTAGGATGTCTCAACAGAATGGAGTTGTTGAAAGAAAGAACATGACATTACAGGAAATGGCTCGAACAATGCTAATGGATTCCAAATTGACAAATATCTTTTGGAAACAGGTAGTGCATACACCAATTCACATTCAAAACAATGTAATTCTCATAAACAACACTGACAAAACTCCCTATGAGCTATGGAAAGGAAGACCAACAAATGTGAAGAAATTCATAGTTTTTGGAAGCAAATGCTACATCAAAACAAAAGATGGTAGAATGGGAAAGTTTGACTCTCGTGTGGAAAAAGGAGTACTTGTTGGTTACTCAAGTACAAGGAAAGCATACAAGTGTTACAATCTAAGATTGAACAAAGTTGTGGAAAGCATCAACGTAGCAATTGCTGAAACAGGTAGACAAGAATTAAAGGAAGAAGAAATTGAATCAATGGAACATCTTTACAAAGAAGAAGCATAAGATGAAAAATAAGTAGAAGGGTAAGATGAAAAGGATCTAACAGAAGTAGAAGAGAAATTTTAGCAAGTGCCTCCAAAGACACCTAGCAGAAGAATCATCCTTTAGATCAGATTATCATAAACAAAGATGCAAGAGTTGAGAGTAGAAGAAGAACTCGTTCACCAGAACAAACACACCTAGCACTCTCATCTACGATTGAACCAACCTTTTTTTAAGAGGCCAACAAGGATGAATTTTGGAATAATTCCATGGATGAAGAATTGGATCAAATAGAGAAAAATGACACTTGGGAGTTGGTTCCAAGACCAAAGGATAAGAATGTGATCGACACAAAGTGGGTATACAGGAATAAATTGAATGAAGATGGACAGGTTACAAGGAACAAAACTATATTGGTATGTAAAGGATATTCATAGGTTGAAGGAATCAACTTTGAAGATACATTTGCCCCAGTTGCCAAAATGGAAGCACTCTGATTTGTTTTAGCTTATGCATGCTCCAAAAATATTAAAGTGTATCAGATGGACGTAAAATCATATTTTATGAATGGGGAACTTGAAGAAGAATTCTACATTGAACAACCAAAAGGATTTCAGTTGTCATAGAACGTATATTATGTGTGTAAATTCAAGAAGGCCTTGTATGGTTTAAAACAGGCTCCTAGAATATGGTACTCTAGACTGGATAAATATCTACAACATACATGGTTTAGGAAAGGAATTGCAGACAACAACCTCTACATCAAGGTAACTCAATATAGTATTTTATTAATTGAATTTTATGCTGATGATACTATTTTTGGAAGTATCGATGACAGGTTAAGCCAAAAAATTGCAAAGGGCATGCAGAATGAATTTGAAATGTCATTACTTGGAGAACTATCATTCTTTCTAGGTCTTCAGATACGTCAAAGAAACCAAGGAATTTTTATTTCTCAAACCAAGTATATTATAGAAATGCTAAAGAGGTTCGGAATGGAAGATTGCAAACCAGTTATCACTCCCATGCAAACCAATTGCAAGTTGAGCCAAGATGATGATTCAAATTCTACATACCAAAGGCAATACAATTCAATGATTGGTAGCCTACTATACGTGAAAACATCCAGACCAGATGTAATGCAGCCAGTTGGATAGGTGGCACTATTTCAAGCAACACCAAAGGAATCACATGTATTAGCAGTGAAGAGGATTTTCATATATCTCAATGAAACAGAATAGTTTGGATTATGGTATCCAAAAGGAAAGGATCTATCACGTATTGCCTACACAAATGCAGATTGGGCAGGTTGCATTGATGACCAACGAAGCACCAATGGAGCATATTTCTACTTGGGTGAGTGTTTAGTATCATGGCTAAGAAAGAAACAATCATCAGTATCTTTATCTACAGCCAAGGAAGAGTATATTGCATCAATAGCATGTTGTACACAGGTTCTATGGATGAAACAAACTCTGACAGATATGCAGGTTGAGTATGATGAGCCCATTCCAATCTATTGTGATAATACAAGTGCCATCAGTATCTAAAAGAACTCGTTGATGCACTCCAAGACGAAGAACATTCCAATCAAGTATCACTTTCTATGGGAACAAGTTGCAGAAAAGAACATCAGAGTTGAATATGTGGGCACAAAAGAACAAGTGGAAAACATCTTTACAAAACTTCTTCCATGGGAACCTTTGCATATCTTCGTCAGAGACTCAGAGTTATTTCTACTCCAAAATGAATTCTTTTGAATGCTTATCTTATATGTCTTATATGTACATGAGGAATCACCGTAAAGATGATAGTTCAGGTTGGGAGATGAGACGAGTCAGTTAGGGGAAACAACCCCGAATGGAAAGATACATTTTCCATTGATGAAAAATGGGGAGAGATTTATCAGATGTAGAGGACATAGGCATGGTTCCAAGGGGAGCATTGGTCATAGAGATGCAGGCATGGTTCCAGAGGGAGCATGAGTGATATGATTTTAGTATTGCATCAGAGTGTTTCCATCAATGCCAAAGGGGCCGATTGTTAATTAATTGAGTTGGTTGTCATTGATGTCAACCCTTGAATAAAGTCTGATAGCAAATTCTGGTAGCACAAAGGTTTGGGTAATGGACCCAAGTTTGTTTGATGTATAATCGTATGAGTTTTGATATATTTGTAGGTAATACTATTCTATATGGATAGTACATGTCATGCCATTTCTTGTGATATGTGGAACGTCTCATAAATCCTCACGGTTTGAGAGTTATGGCCTTACGAAGTTAGAGGACTCTCATATGTTGGCTTGAATCCCCAAAAGGTCAAATAAGTCAAGGTGCTTGCAAAGAAGAAATTATTTAAATAATAAAGTGAAGTGACAAAGTCGAAGAGGATTATTTAAATAATAATGTGAAGTGACAAAGTCAAGGAGGATTATTTAAATAATAAAGTGAAGTGACAAAGTCAAGGAGGATTTTTTAAATAATAAAGTGAAGTGACAAAGTCAAGGAGGATTATTTAAATAATAAAGTAAATGGAGAACTTTATAATTATGGAAAGTGGTTAGAAGTGGGTTATCCCTAAAATAAGGAAATTGGGTTATGATGGTTAAAAGGTAACCCCTTGAGGAAGCTACATGAACGTATAAATAAGAGGAAAGGCTCTCTCATTTTGAACAAACTTGAGCATATTGAATATCTACATGTGACTAAGGTAACTAAACGATATCTAAGCCAAATTTAAGAGGGAAGGTGAAGTAAATAAGGCCAAAATTCAAGGGAGGATACATTCTTTTGATGATGCTTTATAAGGTATGTTATTTACAGGTCATCTCACCATTTTCGTAATAACATTTTTTTTAGAATGACTCAGACCGTGAAATTGGGAGGCCATTGAGGAAACATACCCAAGTAGTTGTGGTACAAATTTTAGCTCATGGGTCGTTTTATTTTTGGAGTTACACTCCTTGGAATATAGGGTTTGTGGCTAGTCCTGAAACTAGTCTAAAACATGTGTTTCGAGTAAAAATGTCATAACTTCTTCATAATAGATCCAAATTCAGTAAGACAAAATTTTATGGTTATAGTATGGTATTTAGCATTCTGTGTACAATTTTTAGATCCATACAACAAATATTCGGTGCAAGGCACGCTCTACAAGTTCACTCTCTAAAATAAGCCATAATTCAACAAGGTATGCCATTTTTTCTATAACTCCTTTTCTGAGAAGTTCCAAGTAGTGAAACATGGAGGAATTGCATAAAAAACACTGAAGAACATTGTGTACTATTTTCAGATCTTTATTCATTACAGGTACATAGTTATGATTATTTCAAGTTAGGGTTGTTGACTAATCCAAAACTAGTCATGTGAGACTAAAGTAAATTTTGATGAACATGTTAGTCTCTTGTTGTTAAGGAAGGTTTGCAAGTTGAGGTAGAGGTTAGTGCATGGTTGATGCATTTTTTTATGGTACAAGTTGATTACAGGCTAAGGTACAGGTTGATGCATGGTTCAGGTTATTGGTACAGGTTGTTCGGTGCATGTTTATTGGTACAGGTTTACAACAATATATTTCACAGTGATAGTGAGACATTGGTTCCATCATTATACTTGTATGTCAGGGAAGTTGGACGGGGAAAGGACAGGTGGTTGTAGCCACCTTCCGGTTGTAGCCGGAGAACATAGGGGGTTGTAGCCTCCTTCTGGTTGTAGCTAGATAATTGAGGAGTTGTAGCTTCCTTTAGGTTGTATCCCAAGAAACTAGGGGGTTGGACCCTCCTTCCAGTTGCAGCTGGAAAAAAAAGGAAGTTGGTGTTTCCAATGAATGTAATTCTTCAAGACATATACGAAAAATCATTCTGTGGTTTTCTCTCGCTTTGGGTTTCCATGTAAAAACACTGGTGTACTATGTATGTGTATGATTGTTCATTTTTTCATTGTTTATTTACTCTGCAAATATTGGATGATAATTCTACATTGATATAACACTTGCATTATATGGTTAAAAAGAATTACATTACTCTATTACTGATTCACCCCCCTGTTGGAAAGTGTTATGCTTGTCATTGATGGCAAGTACAACAGTGAAGATGACAGGCAAACAGAAGACAAAGGAAATTAAGCTCAGGAGGAATAGCAGTCTTATATGCGCACGAAGCATAGGAAAGAGACCGAGAACCGT
>ML784217.1:772215-793255 GCA_009831015.1 Picea engelmannii | reverse complement strand
ACTCATCACTTCACTTTATTATTTACCTTTTAAAATATCTTAAACCACTTTGACTACTTTGACCTTTTGGAGCTTCTAGATGACATATGAGGGTCCTCCAACTTCGTAAGGCCATAACTCTCAAACCGTGAGGATTTATGTGACATTCTACATACCACTAGAAATGGAATGACATGTACTATCCATATATAATAGTATTACCTTCAAATATAGAAAAAATCATACTATTATCCATCAAACAAACTTGGGTCCATTACCTAAACCTGGGTTCTCCAACTTCACATGGTCATAACTCTCTAACCGTGAGGAGTTATGTTATGTTCTAGATACCACCAAAAATGGCATGACAAGAAATATCCATCTAGGATAGTTTCCCTGACAAATTCACTATCCTTCATCTCATTATTCCACAATTAAGCATGGGTTCTCTTACTCCACAAAGCGTCTTCCCGTGAGAGATTTCACCATAAAAGGACCACTTTGGAGTTCATCCATATTTACTTCTTATCAACCATGAAAAAACAATAATGAGTCATATTTACATCAAACAATCTTGGGTCCATTACCCAAACCTTTGTGCTACGGGGGTTTCTTCAAGAGTTGACATCAATGACAACCAACCTTAATCAACAATATCCCCCTTTGGCATTGATGGCAACACTCTGATGCAATACTGAAATCATATCACTCATGCTCCCCCTGGAACCATGCCTCTGTCCTCTGCATCTGATAAATCTGCTCCCTCTAGAACCATGCCTCTATCTTCTACATCTGATAAATCTCTCACCCTTTATCATTAATAGCAAAGGTATCTTTCCATCTGGGGCTTCTTCCTCTGACTGAACTGTCCTCTTATGGTGCTTCCTCATGTACATCTAAGACATATAAGATAAGCATTAAAAAATCATTCAAAAAGCATTCATTTTGGAGTAGAAATAACTCCAAGTCTTTGGCGAAGATATTCAAAGGCTTCCCGTGGAAGTGGTTTTGTAAAGATTTCTATCACTTGTTATTTTGTGCCCACATACTCAACTCTGATGTTCTTTTCTGCAACCTGTTCCCGTAGAAAGTGATACTTGATTGGAATGTGCTTCATCTTGGAGTGCATCACTGAGTTTTTTGAGATACTGATGGCACTTGTATTATCAAAATATATTGGAATGGGCTCATCATACTCAACCTGTATATCTGTCAAAGTTTGTTTCATCCAAAGAACCTGTGTACAACATGATGTTGTTGCAATATACTCTGCCTCGGTTGTAGATAGAGATACTGATGATTGTTTCTTTCTTAGCCATGATACTAAACACTCACCCAAGTAGAACACTGCTCCATTGGTGCTTCATCGGTCATCAATACAACCTTCCCAATCTGCGTCTGTGTAGGAAATTAGTGATAGATCATTTCCTTTTGGATACCATAGCCCAAACTCTTATGTTCCTTTGAGATATCTGAAAATCCTCTTCACTGCTAATACATGTGATTCCTTTGGTGTTGCTTGAAATCATGTCACCTGTCCAACTTCCTGCATTACATCTGGTCTGGATGTTGTCACATACAATAGGTTGTCAATCATTGACTTGTATTTCCTTTGATCTGTAGACTTCGAATCATCATATTTTCTCAACTTGCAACTGGTTTGCATGGGAGTGATAACTGGTTTGCAATCTTCCATTCTGAATCTCTTTAGCATTTCTCTAATATACTTGGTTTGAGAAATAAAAATTCCTTGGTTGCTTTGACATATACGAAGTCCCAGAAAGAAGGATAGTTCTCCAAGTAGCGACATTTCAAATTCTTTATGCATATCTTTTGCAAATTTTTGGCTTAACCTGTCATCATCACTACCAAAAATAATATCATCAACATAAACTTCAATTAATAATGTATTACCTTGACTTACCTTGATGTAGAGGTTGTTGTCTTCACTTCCTTTTCTAAACCCGGTCTGCTATAGATACTTATCCATTCTGGAGTACCATGCTCTTGGATCCTGTTTTAGACCATACAAGGCCTTCTTTAATTTACACACATAATCTGTGTTGTCTAACAACTGAAATCCTTTTGGTTGTTCAATGTAGACTTCTTCTTCAATTTCCCCATTCAGAAAAGATGATTTTACATCCATGTGATATACTTTAACATTTTTGGAGTATGCATAAGCTAAAAGAAAACAGATTGCTTCCATTCTGGAAATTGGGGAAAATGTCTCTTCAAAGTTGATTCTTTCATTCTGAGCATATCCTTTACATACCAATATAGCTTTGTTCATTGTAACCTGTTCATATTCATTCAATTTATTCCTGAAAATCCATTTTGTGTCGATCACATTCTTTTTTTTTGGTCTTGGAACCAATTCCCAAGTGTCATTTTTCTCTATTTGATCCAATTCTTCATCCATGGCCTTATTCCAAAATTCATCCTTGTTGGCTTCTTCAAAACAGTTTGGTTCAATTGTAGATAAGGGTGCTAGGTGTGTTTGTTCTTGTGAATGGATTCTTCTTCTAGTCTCAACTCTTGCATCTTTGTTTCTGATAATCTGATCTAAAGGATGATTCTTCTATACTCGTTTACTGGGTGTCTTTGGAGACACTTGCTGAATTTGCTCTTCTACTTCTGTTGGATTCTCTTCATCTTCCTCTTATACTTCCTTTTCATCTTCTTCTTCTTCTTATAAGGGTTGTTTCATTGATTCATTTTCTTCCTTTGATTCTGGTCTGCCTATTTCATCGATTGTTACATTGATGTTTTCCACAACTTTGTTCAATCTTATATTGTAACACATGTATTCTTTCCTTGTACTTGAGTAACCAACAATTACTCCTTTGTCCATGCGAGAGTCAAACTTTCCTATTCCTCCATCTTCTCTTTTGATATAGTATTTTCTTCCAAAAACTTTGAAGTGATTTATGTTTGTTGGTCTTCCTTTCCATAGTTCGTAAGGAGTTTTGTCGGTGTTGTTTCTAAGCATTACTCTGTTTTGAATGTGAACTGATGTATGCATTGCCTATGTCCAAAAAATATATGTCAATTTTGAATCCATTAGCATTGTTCGAGCCATTTCTTGTACTATCATGTTCTTTCTTTCAACAACTCCATTTTGTTGAGGTGTCCTAGCAACGGATAATTGTTTTTCTATACCATGATTGCTACAGTAGTCCATAAATTCTTTTGAGGTGAACTCTCCTCCCTTATCAGATCTCAAACATTTTATTCTCGAGTCCATTTCATTTTCAACCATTTCCTTGTAGATCTTGAATTTTTCAAAATCTTCTGACTTATTCTTGAGAAAGCAAACTGCAATCATTCTTGTATAATCATCAACTAATAATATAAAGTATCTCTCACCTTTCAATCCCTTTATTGTAGTTGGTCCAACTAGATCAGTATGCACAATTTCTAGTGGTCTTGTCGTTGAATATTCCTTTGATTTGAACATGGTCTTTGTTTGCTTTCCTTGTTGACAATGCTTGCATAAAGTGTTTGTTGGTTTCGTGATCTGGGGCATTTCTCTGACTACTTCTCTTTTGTTGACTTTGACAAGGTTATCAAAATGCATGTGACCCATTCTTTTGTGCCATAGCCAATTTTCATCTTCCTTTTCTAGACAACACTTTTCATTTCCAATTTCACTTAACACATATATGTTGCTTGAAGTTATTTCAACTATAGCAATCAATCTCCCTGAACCTTCTTTTCTTATCTCACACTTTTGTGAATCGAAAGTCGCTTTATGAACTTGGTCACACATTTGACTCACACTTAGAAGATTATGTTTCATATCTTCTACTAGTAGAACATTTTATTCCATTTCATTATTGTTCCCAATTCGGACTGTGCCCTTTCCAATGATTTTGGATGAATCATCATTTCCGAAGAAGAATGATCCATCTCTTTCCTTTCGTAATGTAAGAAACTTGTCTCTATCACCTATCATGTGTTTTGAACACCCATTGTCAACATACCAACCACGTTTCTTCTTCTTAGCTTGTAGAACGAGTGTGCATTCTTCACTGCTATACTGATGTTGCTTTCTTATCCATGTCCTTTTCTGTGGTTTTTGTTTGTGACCATTGTTATTCTGTTGAGGTTCTTTAGGAGGGATTGTCATTCTGCACTCTTTGTCCATGTGTCCAAAATTATTACATTTGTAACATTCCACTTCATTGCTCAAAGATTCAAACCTGTTGTAACTTCTTATATGTGATTCACTAGGCCTTCTTGAATAACCCCTTTGTGTATAACTCTCAAAGTTGTTGTTGTTCCTATTGTTAGCTCTGCAATTCACAGCTTTATGTCCAAAATTATTACATGCATAACATAAACCAAAAAATATAGTTTGATACCTAGGAGTTGAAGATCTTCTGAAAGGAGGTGCTCTTATGAATCCTTCTTCTTCTTGAGGCCTATCTGTCTGTTGTTGATTCTGAAATTTCAATCTTCTCAGTTGAGGAGTGTCCCTGTAATCTTCCTTGTATATCTTCTTATCCCCTTTGATTGTTTCTGCTTAGCTTTTTGGATATGCTTCTTGCTCTGTTGTTTTGGAGCTTGATCCTTTTTCTGTTTGATTGTATCCAAGTTCAGTCTTGTCAAAATGAGATTTTTGACTGCTGATAATGTCATCCAAACTTTTGAGATATTTTTCATATTTGTCTTTTGAATATCCTTTCTTAGTGTAAAAATCTTTGCTTCCAAGTTTCCAATGATCTTGTCATTTTCTTCTAGTTGTTCTTTGAGTGATTCTTCAATTCTTTTATCTTCTTCTATTTGAACCTTCAATTTTTTGATCATTTGTTCTAGTTCTTGAGTGTCTTCTTTCTTTTCTAGTTCTTCTTGTAGTTTCTTGTTTTTCTTCTTTTCTATTCTGATAACTTCTATGGCACACATTAATTCTTCTCGAAAGTCAACTTCTCCCTCTTCAATTTCTTCTTCGTCTTCTTCACATTCTTCTTTGGCTTATTCATATTCTTCTTCAGAGTCTTCTTCATCAGAGTCTTCTACTTCCATGAATAGAACTCTTCATGTCTCACTGTCACTGACTTCATCTTCATCTGATGATGAGATGTCTTCTTTGGTGCATAATCTTTTCTTGAAAAATTTATTTGTAGTTCTTTTGTCTTTATATGTTTGTTTGCCTTTTGAGTAACCTTCATCATTTCTCTTTTTCTTATGAGGACATTTGTTAGCAAAATGACCAATACCATCACAATTAAAACAAATTGAAGAAATCTTACCTCTATAACTACTGTCAATTCCTTTGTTCATTCTTTTGACGAAGTTGGCCACTTCTTCATCATATTCCGAGACATCATTGTTGCTGCTATATTCTTCTTGTTGCTCTTTCTTTTCTTTGATCTTTTGGATGCTTTGAAGGCTTCTTCTTTTACATCTGGATTTTTCTGTTCAATTCTCATTTCATATGCTGTAAAGATTCCATGCAGTTCGTCCATGCTTATTGAGTTTAGATCCGATCTTTCTTCTAGTGCTGATATATTAGGGTTAAATCTCATAGGAAGAGATCTTAGTACCTTTTGAACAATTACATATTCTTCGATTTATTCTCCTAATCCTATGATTGCATTGACTATTTCATCAACTCGTAAGAAGTAGGCTACAATATTCTCATCTTCCTTCATTTTTAGTTGTTCGAACTGACCCCTGTAAGTTTGAATCTTTGTTGCTTTGACTTTTGTATCTCCTTCATAAATATTTCGAAGCTTGTCCCAAATATCTTTAGCGGATTTACAATGTGCAACTTTGGTGAATATCGTTTCACTAAGACCATTCAGAAGTGAATTTGTGGCTTTGGAATTATTCTGACCGAGTTTCACTGCTTTGTCATTTTTTTGTGGAGTTGTTGGTGTTGTGTATCCATCTACAATTGATTGTCAAATTTCAAATCCATGTGCTTGTATATATGTCTTCATCCTTATGCTCCAAAAAGCATACTTTTGTCCATCATAATGTGGTATTCCATATTTATACAAGTTGTTTCTCTCCATGATCTACTTTTTAGTGGTTAAATTGATTTTTGAAGCAACCTGCTCTGAAACCAATTGTTGGATTACTAAGAGGAGGGGTGAATCAGTAATAAAGAAATATAATATTTTTTAACCAAATAATCCAAGTGTTGTGTCAATGTATAATTATCATCCAATAATGAGCAATGAACAAATGAATAATCATACACATACACAGTACATCAGTGTTTTACATGGAAACTCAAAGTGGGAGAAAACCACATAATGCTTTTTCTTATATGTCTTGAAGAATTACATTCATTGGAAGCACCAACTTCCTTTGTTTTCCAGCTACAACTGGAAGGAGGCTCCAACCCCCTAGATTCTCAGGCTACAACCTGAAGGAAGCTCCAACTCCCCAATTCTTTGGCTACAACAAGAAGGAGGCTACAACCCCCTATCTTCTCCAGCTACAACTGAAAGGTGCCTAAAACCACCTGTCATTGCCCCATCCAACCACCCTGAAGTAGAAGTAGAATGATGGAACCACTGTCACACTATCACTGTGAGATATACCACTGTAAACCTGTACCAATAAATTTGATCCATGCATCAACCTGTACCTCAACCTGTAATCAACCTGTATCGTAAACAAGTGCATCAACCATGCACCAACCTATACCAAACAACCTGTAGTCAACCTGTACCATAAAAAAGTGCATCCAACCATGTACCAGGTATGTACCAATCATGTGTCAACTACTCATCAACTATGACTCATCAATATGTACCAACATCATCAACTATACACCTCATGTATGTGCCAACACATCAACTACTTGTCTCAACCATGTACTCAACATGTACCTCAACCAAAATCCCTCATCAATTTCATCATCCAAATATGATTTGTAGCTCTATAATAGACCTGGTGTATATGATCACATTCCTGCAAACCTTCCTTAACTTTAACAACAAGAAACTGGCATTTTCATCAAACTTTTCTTTAGTCTCACATGCCTAGTTTTGGATTAGTCAACAACCCTAACTTGAAGTAATTATAACTTTGTACCTGTAATGTATAAAGATCTGAAGCTGATAAAAAAAAGTCTTCATTGTGTTTTGTGAAATTCCTCCAGGTGTCACTACTTGGAACCTCTCAGAAAAGGAGTTATCGAAAAAATGGCATACCTTGTTGAATTCTGGCTTATTCTAGAGAGCGAACTTGTATAGCGTGCCCCACATGGAATATTTGTTGAATTGATCTGAAACTTTTGCACAAAATACTAAAGAATGTATCCTAACCAATACATTTTTTCGCACTGAATTCAGATCTGTTATGAAGAAGTTATGACATTTTTACCCGAAACACCTTTGTTTGACTAGTTTCAGGACTAGCCACAAACCCTATTTTCCACAGAGTGTAACTCCCAAAATACAAAGGCCCACAAGATAAATGTTTTACCACAGATACTTGTATATGTTTTCTCAATGGAATAGCAATTTCACGGTCTAAATAATTATAGAAAAATCATTATAGCGAAAATGGTGAGATGAGCTATAAATAACATACCTTAGAAAGCACCATCAAAAGAATTTATCCTTCCTTGCATTTCGGCCTTATTTTCTTCACCTTCCCTAAGAATTCCATCTTATATATCCTTGGTTACCTCAAACACCTATATATATTCAATATTCTCAAGTTTAATTAAAATGAGAGAGCCTTGCCTCATATTTATACTCTCCAAGTAGCTTCCTTAAAAACATCTTCTAGGCCACTTTGCCCACTTTCCTTATTTTAGGGTTAACCCGCTTCTAATTTCTCCATTAAATTTATTATTGAATTAATTTATTTTTTATTCACTTTGAATTATAATGCACTCATCACTTCACTTTATTATTTACCTTTTAAAATCTCTTAAACCACTTTGACTACTTTGACCTTTTGGGGCTTCTAGATGACATATGAGGGTCCTCCAACTTCGTAAGGCCATAACTCTCAAACTGTGAGGAGTTATATGACATTCCACATAACACCAGAAATGGAATGACATGTACTATCCATATAGAATAGTAATACCGTAAAATATAGAAAAAATCATATTGTTATCCATCAAACAAACTTGGGTCCATTACCCAAACCTGGGTTCTCCAACTTCACATAGTCATAACTCTCTAACCGTGAGGAGTTATGTGATGTTCTACATACCAACGGAAATGGCCTAAAAATCACTATCCATCTATGATAGTTTCCCTGAAAAATTAACGGTCCTTCATCTCATTATTCCACAATTAAGCATGGGTTCTCTACTCCGCAAAGCATCTTCCCATGAGGGCTTTCACCATAAGGGGACCACTTTGGATTTCATCCATATTTGCTTCTTATAAACAATGAAAAAACAATAATGAGTCATATTTACATCAAACAATATTGGTTCCATTACCCAAACCTTTGTGCTACAGGGCTTTCTTCAAGGGTTAACATCAATGACAACCAACCTTAATCAACAAGTTTAACACATTTAGGCTTTTGATAGGTTTCCAAATTA
Organism: Picea engelmannii; assembly: GCA_009831015.1. NCBI lineage: Eukaryota > Viridiplantae > Streptophyta > Pinopsida > Pinales > Pinaceae > Picea > Picea engelmannii. Next base: position 784,746 of record ML784217.1, on the reverse strand, counting down.
CAGTCCTTTATACTCTCATCTTTTGGTAGGACAACATGTTTGATGGGAACATCATTCTTATTAAATAGTTGTTCCAATGGGACTAAGCCTTTAGGAATGAAATTATTTTTCAGTTGTAAAACTTTATGGTTTTCCATGTAGTTGTTGAAATGAGTATTGGTTTCAACATTTTTGCTAACTTCCTAATCATCCTCTATGTCTTCTTCACTTTCAATATGAGTAGAGGAAAACTAATCTATAAGTTCCAAGAATCTTCTTTATTTTTGTTCATCTTCAAAGGCCTGCCAATGCTTCACATTGTCTGGGATAGAAGGTCTATACATCAATTCAACTTCATACTTTACTTGAGGAATTATTGGTGTTTTAAAGGTACTAGCAATATGGCTAGTGAATCTGCTTGTTGAGTTAAATATGTAGGGACAACAATGATACTAAAGGCTAAAAAGAAATTATCAAGTAGGTTCCAAATCATATTTTTGTATGCCCTCATTCTAGGGTGTTTGGTCTGATAAATGCTCTTTACTTGTTGCACCACTAGTTCAAAGTCTCCAAACACTACAAGTTTTGAAATATTCATTTTCTTGGAAGCTTCTAATCCCAATACCAAAACCTCATATTTAGTTACATTATTGGTAGCTTCAAAATCCAACATATAGGATAACATAATTTTGTCTTTGTAGGGGATATAATCACTAGTCCTGCTCTAGAACCTTCGTTTGAGTTAGATCTATCAAAGTATAACTTCCACACTCCATCAATTTTGATCTCAACATTAGTAGGTATACACTCAGATCTAGGGGATTTTTTATTATCCTTATTTGTGGACAAAATACAACAGCCCATATCTTCTTCAATAACATATTCTGGGTGATTTTTTAGGTTGTTTTGGTCACTTACCACATATGCAAATTTGGTTTCTCTATAGAGTCTCCTATGCTCACCTCCAAAAAATAGTATTGTGGCATATGTCATATCCATTTGCATAGTACCCCCCAAATTTTCTATCCATGATCTAGACAATAAAATTCCACAATTTGCAGGTCCATCAACTACAACCACATCCATCATGATACTCTTGAGATGAAGTTGTGCTAATGTCACCACCAAATCCTTTATCCTACCCTCACATTTAATTTTATTCTTTGTCTAATTGTCCACAAGAGCCTTAATTTTCTTCTTTGTTTGATTCTCCACAAGAGCCTTAAACTCTTAAAATTTACCAAAGACCTCATATTTATTTTGGACAAAATAAATCCATGTGTTTTGTTGGTTTCATAGAATAACTTTTTTTGTTATCATTTCCATCATTTTGATATGAAATCATGTTCTTAGCTACAAAGGGTGAAAACTAGGAAAAAAATCCATTATTTTTATATTTTCATGTATTCTCTTTGTAAAATCATTCTAAATATAGTAGCTACAGAAACATAATTGTTCTGTAGCTAGTCCCTAGTTCTGTAGATGAGTTGTAGGTTCGTATAGATGTAGGCATGATACAACAAAAATTTGAATTTAAGGAGATGGAAAATGGTATCCTCTAGCTTCTCCACCTATCAAGTTCAAACCAACATGTTCAAGATCAATAATAGAGAGAATTCAAAGGCATAGTCAAAGCGGTGGGAGAGTATGAAAGAGCACACATAATAGTAATGGATTTGTTGGCACAAGCTATGGATCAAGTATATAAAGAAATCAACCAGATCATATATCGATACTTTGTTTGAGAAATTCATGCATGCAACCATGAATTTACCATACATGGATCGCAACATTTTGTCCATTCTCTCTCAAAATATGTATTGAAATCATTTTCTCTGAAAATTCGCAGTTGAGGTTTCAAAAAATCTCTATTTTGAATTATATAAATACCTATGGGTTCAACAATGAAGGAAACTCTTGATTATACATAGCAATTACTCTTGATATTAATATAAATCTCATGTTGATTTTAAGAATTCATTTATGTACATTTCATGGGTAGATTATAGTCTAGTGTTTGCTTGATAGTATATTCCATAGATTCATTTTAGCAATGTATAATTGAGCCAGGACGACCCCTTGTGTAAGGTTTCATTGATCATCTTTTATTTATTTTATTTTGAAGTTAATTGAATGTGCTCCAGTTTTACCATTTTAAAATTCATTGCTTATCATTTTGTATGGTGTGACAACACAATGCTAGTTGTTCATATAAACTATCCAATTAATTAAAATTTGTTTCAATTGTAGAACTCATTAACTACATTCTAAAATCAGAAAGCTTATGTAACTGTTTCATTTTACATAGTGATGGTTCAGATGTTTAGAACCAAGTCAATGTTGATTATCTTTCATAGTTAAAAGTTATGTTTCTTTGATCAATTAGTAGATAACTTGTAAGGTGATTTGTAGCGAAAAGATAAGAAACTAAACACCTTCATATAATTTTCATTACACTTCATAATCTTACAAGCCTGGATTGATGATTAAATGTAACAAAATTCTCAAATAGAATTATCTAACATTTTTTATGCCATTGCTAGTGAAGTGTAAAGAGGCATTTAGTTTTTCTTTCATTATAAATCTTGATAAGTAGAATGCATGAATAGGCGTAGGGATAATAGAGGTATATTCACTAGAGGTAGAAGTACACCCAACACCACTTCACCTACTCCATCATGTGATATTGTAAGAACCACACCATCATCTAATCCTTTTGCAGGTAGAAGTACAAGAGGAGGAATAACATGAAGAATTGTGACTACACAGAAAAAAGGAAAAGGAAAATTTGGAGAAGGCAGTTATAAAATAGTAAGGATTCCATCAACTTCACAACAAGTAATCATACTTCCATCAAAACCTCAATAATAAGAATTACTCAGTGGTTAGTTTGAGATTGTGTTTCCAGAAATTCCTATTGAAGAACTAGAATTATATGCATCTTCATAATACTTTGTACATCTTGAAGATTACAATATGACTAAATGAGAGGAAGATAGAGGACCTAGAGGTGGAGAAGAGAAGCGAACTTGAAGAAAGACAAGAAGGAACAAGAACATAAATTATTGAGAATGAATTTGGATTCTCAATCTTGGATCCAATAGATCATGTTCAAATGAAGAACATACCACCTTCAACAATGCCCAAATTTCATGGCATGATAACCAAAGATATAGAAACTTTCCTTTTCAAATTTGATGTGTTATGTCGCGGCTATGATTATTCTTTTGATGCTTAAAAATTTAAGTTGTTTCAGCTACACTCAAAGATGATGCATTACATTGGTTTATGGGATTGGGAACAAATGCAATAAAAACATGGGATGAAATGAGGAAACACTTCCTTGAAAAATACAATGGCTATTGTACAAATCAAGGAATGAGAGAGGAGATGTTTAGTATGACACAAAAATAAGAAGAGAACATTGAAGACTATTTAGAAAGATTTCATTCTACTGTTAAAAGATAAAAACAAAATCATCTATATTTGGATACTTTGAAAGCCATATTACTTAGGGGAATTAGAGATGAATGGCTTGATGTATTGAATTTAATGGGTAAAGGATACATTTTTCACCTAACCTATCTCGAAATGTGTGGCTTATGCAAGCATATCTCTTGAGGGAAGTCTAAATATGGTAAGGGACCTAGGGATTCTATCTCTAGGGTCAACAAATTAGTTGTTGGTAGGGTAAGTAGATCAAAGATTTGAAATCTATTGACAATTTTAAAACACATATTCTCAATACTCTTGGTTCTCAATTAAATAGATTGAAGATTAAGGAAAAGAAAGAACTAGAGGATGCAACATTAACTATTTGTTTTCCAAAGTGTAGAAATAATCACCCTTTAAAAGAATGTCCTTTAGATAACATTGATCTTTGTGGTACATGTGCATATAATCATGCGACGAAAATTTTTCCATCTCTACTAGGACGTAAATACCTTGACAACCAAGGAATCTAGGTATATATCAAGATCCCTCTCAACAATTTAATCCATATTTGTCTCAACAACATCCCAAAGATAATTGGAACAATCATATGCCTTGGAAAGCATGGGCACTACAACAAGTCCAAAATCAGCCTTGGAAAAAAGGTTGGTGAGTATCTTCCTATTATAACCATGCCTACAAAAACTTATCCTATGCAACAACAATATGCCAAATACCCTATACAAAACCAATATTCCCCACAACCATATTTCAATCAGCCACCACAACCACAAATTTCACAACCGCAACAACTTTAATTACCATCAACCCAGCCTACAAAACCAACCCAACTACCTGCACATCTCGTTGCTAACCCAATAATAAGGTATCTCATCCCACTTACAATGATTAGCTACAAAAGTTTCCCACTTATATTATTACTTCTCTTGGTATAAATGATAGTAATCTTAGATCAAGAAAAATATTGCAACAAAACACACCTACTATTGTTGAAGAACCTATAAAGGAGGAAAATAATAACCAAATAGACAATAATATTAGTACTTGTAGAATGTGGTGAATACTTGCAAAAGAGATCTAGCTAGCAGAAGAATGAACACAACTTGCAAAATAAAGAAGACGAAAGAAAAATTGGAGAGAAAAGAATAAAATTGTATTAACGAAATGAGTGAATGTTAATTTACACATGATAGAATCTGTATAACTCAACTAATGTGCACTGGAAAAGAATCCAATGCACCATAGTAGTGGTCTAGAGAGATATAGACACACACAAATAGTTACGGGAGTTAACTGCCACCTAGTCCTAGTTAACAAGTCATGTAATCTTTAGTTAACTGAGTCACACATGTGGAAGTGAGAGAAACACATGCAATTGTTGGTGATAAACCAAGTTTTCCATGCATTAGTGACTTCCAATAATCTAACTAAGTGTAACTGAATCTAAAATAAAGAAAATATTCTCCTAGAATGTAGGAGAGGTTCCTAAAAAATAGGAGACCCTCAATAATGACCATTAAGCATAGGAAAATAAGGAAAAATATCATAGTTGTGTGTAATATCTCCCATAGTACCAATCCAATACATAAAACTTCTTTATCTATTATAAATCAAAATCAACAATCTAGTTCTCCACCTTTCCTAGAGAGGTTAGCATTAGAAAAGAAAATCACTAAAACATGTATGATTTATTAGATGAGTTGAAGAATGTATCAGAATTCCATTATTGCATGCAATTAAAGACATTTCAATTTATGCAAAGACAATATAGGAATTGTGTATCAAAAAAACATGAAGGAAAAAGAAAGACCCACAAACAGTGCAAGTAATAGGTAAATTAACACATCTTATGTCAGGTAAAATCTATATGTAAAAATTAGAAGATCCTGACAATCCCATTGTAAAAACCACATTAGTAATGTTGCAATCACAAACACATTAATATATTTAGGAGCATCAATAAATGTAATGAAAAAATATAATATGGACAAATTACAATTGCCTAATCTTTGTAATACACCCATAGTTTTGCAATTAGCGGATAGATCAACAATAAAACCAGAAGGTGTATTAGAAGATATAATAGTCTTTGAATTCCTAGGAATACCTTGTAGATTTCATGGTTTTACAACTAAAATGAAACTTAGGGGGACACCCATTAATCTTAGGAAGACCTTCATTAGCTATACTTGATGCATTCATCAGTTGTTGATTAGGGGATATGATAATTGAACATGGGGATTCAGTAAATAAATTTAATTTATATCCACCTGCTACAGCTAACTGAATCTAAATTTACAAAATTCTTTCAAGAAACAAATGATAATGAGGAAATAGTGCAACATATTTTAACTATTGATCAAATTATGAATTTCAAGAATGATATCTAGGAAAATCAAATCATTAATTTCATTAGTAATTATAATTTTACTCAATATCATGCGGAGAAAGATTTTGATGATAAATATATCTTGGATAAGGATTTTCAAGAAAGTTGTACTATGGATAATTTACTAGCAATCTCAGAATCAATATCTTCTGGTGCATCCACATTACAGTAAAGTAATGAAGCTATTGAAATCTTTCAAGGAAAAATGTTAAATATCAATTCTAAACTTGAAGAAATTCAAAAAGAGAAATTGGTCAAGACATTACAAAAACATTTTGGAGCATTTGCATGGGAATACATTGACATGCATGGACTCCACCCTAATACATGTATTCATTGTATTTACATAGAGGATAATTCCAAGCATGTTAGACAACCCCACCGACGAATGAATCTACTCTTGAAAGAAATTGTGAAAGATGAGCTGTAGAAATTACTCAATGTCAATTTTATATATCCAATTTTTGACAACCAATGTGTATCTCCATTAGTTATTGTTCCTAAGAAAAATGGAAAATGAAGTGTTTTTATAGATTATAGGGAATTGAATAAAGCAACATTGAAATCTCACTTTCCTCTAACTTTTATAGATCATGTTTGTTGGGATCCATTTTTTCCATATTTCTTCACCCAATAAAGATATTATTTGTAAATCATTTTCAGGATTTTGTTATTAATACACACCATAAACTCTTATTAAACATCATAATTCATCATTATATATCCAGTGTGGTTAATACATCATTTTTATATGTTTTTAGTGATTAAAAAGATGATTATATCATGGTTTTGCTGGGGACGGTTTATGAAGTGTGATTATTGTACCAGTATGATCAACATTCCTGTACCATTACTGCAATTCAACATTTTCACACCATCACTATTTGGCATATTGGCATGGATTTCTAGAAGAAAATGAGGAACATGGGTTTTCTCCGTAGCGAAGTCGAAATGTGTACACATGAGCCAAAACATACCCAAGTCACACGTGTGGACCTCCAAAAAGTTCTAGAAAATCAACTTCAACCTTGATTTTCGTGTAAATGAAGATCAATATGAAAAATTTGGGACATGGGTTTTGTTCCCAGTAAGCCAAATTGAGTCGTACATTGTGATTTTCCCAAACAAATGAATGGTTTGAAAATTATGCAGGGTTCTTCAACTGATATTTGCAAAAATTCCATGATTGTGCCCAAATTTGATGGGTTTTTATTTAAACATAAAATATTTTGTTGATTAATATACTTCCACTTAGATTTTGAAGAATGGGTTCAAGATCATTGCTATGTAAAATATCTAGTTAGCTTCTCTTTGTGCACATCGATATTGAAGAAGACACCATTCGTATGCACCCAATCTATCAAAATTTGTATGAGAATCTTTAGTTGGCCATCAAATCGAAGATATGGTCAGGTTGTTTACTCCAAGCTCCATTCTGCGATCAAATATCAGGTCAATGCTTGATAAATATTTGATGATCTGTTTGTATTTGGTTATCAACTTCCTTATTCTGAGTCGATGCCATCTCAAAATGTATTAAAATTGTTTTATGTTATCCCAAAGATTGTGTGTTGTTGTATTTTGTCCCTTCTCTTCTCACCTATAGTCATCATGCTTTTTATTTTTTATGAAACTTTTGGATCAAAGTTTTGTGTGAAGTTTTGAAATGATCCAACATTTCCAATGGACACTCCACCCATCATCAGGGACACGAAAAGCTTACATGTAGTAAAAGAGAGTTGAGAAATAAATATAACATGAAAAAAGTTAATAAAAAATATATGTTGGCATTAAGTAAAATATTGGAAAAAAAGTGTGAATAAAAAATATTAAAAATATTAACAAGGAGAATTAATGGAGATTGCCAATGAATAAGATGAATGACATTAAAAATACAGTGGTGATAAATAAATTTGGTGAGAGATGAAAATAATTAAGAGAAGAAAGCCATATATTTCAATACTCAAATGATATAAACGTTTTAAATTAAAAGAACTTATTTAGAAGAGTATTCTATGAAAAATTGGATGAAAGGTAAGAATAAATAAAATTTGAATAATGGGAATTGTTGTTGAGTGATTTGTAATGGTAATATATAAATTGTGCGTGGAAATTTTTTATTCTAAAGTATTTGAGAGAGTTGAGTATTATTTTGTAACCAGAAGATTTGATTTTTAATCAATCAAAACTAGTTGATTGTTGAGCATCCTTCCAGTCTGAATTAATCTCTCCAAGAGTGCTTTCCAGGTCGAGAAGGGCCCCTTGATCCAGGTAACATCCTATATTTTTATTTTAAGCGTAAACTATCATTTCATTTTTTTATTTGTGGGTTATTCAATTCCAGTTTCACATCTTTTTAATTTGCTAGTAAATTCATGAGATAAATCCTTAGTTTAGATCACCTGCGGTTTTTTTCCTTTCTTCTGTTGGAATATATAATTCCTACTTATCTAATATACTTGCTAATGTATTGAGAGGTAGAGTTAATCTCTACGTGAGTTGTGTGATCCTATTATTAAGAGGTTGTTAGAGAGATGGATTTGTGAGATCCTTGTTTGGTGTGTGGTTGAGATATTCTCTCAACCTCCCCAGTTATCTTTAGAATAAGTTAGATCTGATAACAACCTATACACTCTATATAATAGAGTCCATTGTATTGATATTGTATGTAATAGAATGTTTGTTTAAATCACTCTACTCTCCCATTTTAACATGGTATCAGAGCGTCAGGGCTGGGCGTGACTCCCTCATGGGAGTGCCCAGAAATATGTGGAGAGTAGAGTAGATATTTTTTCTCATCAGAGTGTGTTGATGAGATGGCCGTATTGTAATCTTGGTGTGCTATTGCAGCACTGTTCTTGTTAGTGTGGAATTGTTCCTGTCTATCTCATTTTTATCAGTGTGACTGGTGTTAGTGTGGCGTGCGACTGGTTTGAGGAAGTAGACATGGTTGAGCATGGAGCAGCTTGCATGGAAGAAGTTTGGCATGTGAAGTAGACGAGTTCCCACATTATGTGTGAAGAGAAGTCATCAAGAAGAGTAGCTAAGCCTTGTGAAGAAAAGAATTGAGCTATAATAGGGCATTTAGCATGGATCCCTTTTGCCCGAGTCCATGTCTTCCCTCAGTTCCCTTTGCCAAGGAAATAGAGGTAGCGGCGAAGACAACTGATTCATGATGCCCAAGTTTGTGCGGAGATTCATGAGACGTTTAGGAGTGGACATCGACACCAAACTCCAATATTCCTTGAAGATTATCAATGAGCCTATTATGGAGATCATTTCCTCCTGGAGGAAATAATTTATAAGCGCCAGATCTGATTACAAGCTGCCCGGACTTGTTGTCTGTGTTCATGAAATCCCGAGACGAGCATCGGTTCTTGTAATCTAAAACGTTGTTGCGAGAAGTTTGCTGATCTAGAAATAGAAGTTTGACTTGTTATGCTATGCAAGCACCCTCTACTTCATTAAAAATAAACTTTACAGGACCTTGCTTCATGTGTTAAAATATGCAAGATAAAATTATGTGCCAAGTTTATGCTTCGTCCTTTAAATGTTCATCTATGAGAAATTGTTCTTTTAAATGGTTATATATGTGCTTTAAATAAAAACACAGCAACATAACTTGCAGCAAATAAACCATCAAACTCACAACAATAACAACATGATAAAGGAGTTCACCCCCCTCCGGGCTACATCTCCTTGAGCCTCCATCAATGGACTTGGATCTCTGGGATTAATTTGTCAAAAGTTATTTTACAAGCTGCTTCTCAACTCCAATGGAAAAACAGACTGTACCTTTTGGATCAGAACACACAAAAACCCCAAAAATGACTAATAAAACTCTGAAAATGGATTATGGCTCATCCGGGCATGACCTCTTCTACATGTGGCCATAAGCTTCACTGAGCTTCTCTTTGGAGAAAACACCTGTAAAAGTCATCAAAAGCCTCTGAAACCTGTACCAATGTGTTCAGAGCATAAAAATTAGCCAAAAATGATTATTCAATCACAGAAAACAAACATAGGCTCACCAAAACATGTCCTCAATCAATGAGGGCTTCAAGCTCCCTGGAGCTTGCTGAAACTTAAATGGATAAAAACCTAAACAATAATTCTTAAAATGGCCTTGATAACAGTTCCAATGGATTCATGACGTCCAAAAACCCCTAGCTGGGCTTTTACGGCACCTTAATCGGCCAAAAAATGAGAAAGATACGCCTCCTGCCATCCTCTTCCTTCAAGCTTGTTGGCTTTGGTTCGCCAAAACGCACCTCTGTGTGCTTGAACCAAGAACACACTCCAAATTCATGTTTAAACCTAGCACCGGGTGCAACGATGCCAATGGTGCGAACTGTAGGATGGTTATGGGCGTGCCAGCCCCTAACCGCCTAGCACCTGGGTACATGGTGGCATAATATGACCACGCGCATAAGAAAAAGGCTAACCGAATGAAGCATTGACACATGTCAGGTCATTTTTAAAACCGTTTAAACCATTTTTAAAAACCCCGCACGCATTCCATATAGCAAAGGGTCACATGGCATACAAATAGAACCACGGACTATACAGTTAAAACCCTGCGCGCATTCTGTATATCAAAGGGTCACATGGCATACAAATAGAACCACGGACTATACAGTTAAAACCCCGCATGCCATTTTAACGAAGGGATTGGTCATATATAAAGGCATAGAACCGGGGGTCGGGGCTAAGCCCCAGCCCGACCCCCCGCCGAATATTACATAGCACGAATTTAAATAATAAAAAGCCCACATACATAATAAGAACCAATGCATGGTATAGTGGTCGCGCGGACTTTGTTAAAGCTTAACCGGTGGGGAGGTCTGGGGCTCAAACCCCATGGACTCCAATAAAATTTTACATAACAAGCCATTAGCCAATAAAGGGGTGCCACATGGTAGCCCATGACTGGGCCACGTGGCACCTTACCATTTGCCAAAACCATGCCACGTGTTGCATTGCTATTAGACTACATCTGCCAATAGATGACTGCCACATCACCAGCTACCCTGTCAGCATACTTCATGCCACATCACCTGTACGGCCTCTGCCACGTTAGCCTGTACGGACTGCCCAGTCAGCGTCCTTTTTTTTCCCTGTTTGATGATTCGGACAGATTGCAATATCTCTCGCTCCCAACATCCGTTTGAGATGAAACAAGTTGCGTTGAGTTCGCAACGACAAGGGCTACACTCTCGTTCGTTTTGAGGCAATTCCGAGAATGTTGATTTTTGAGCTAAAATTTGACCCTTGGTCCAGATTTTGATCACACCTTCCCACTGAAAGGCTTTTGGACCCACAAAAGCTTATGATTATCTGTCTGAGCTTCAATACTTTTCTGCTTTCAAGTTCTATCAATTTATTCTACTTGAAAAGTCTTTTGATAATCACCTGGATACTTTGACATGCCTTGCACTGCAACTGGCTATGTCCTTCAACCACTGTTCTCTGGCTACTGCTGACCCACTGTTCTCTTTGTGCTTGGAAGACTGCCAACCTTCCCACTGAGAATCAAGTCCCTCTTTCTAACTCTTTGACGTCAACACAATCATCTCTCCAATGGATGCAAAAACTTTCCTACGACATCTTGTCACAAGCCAAGAAAACCATCAATCTTGAAAACAAATTATACAAGACTGAAAAATGATGCCAACAAAATCTTTTTTCTCTTCAAGCAAACTGTTTCATCTTGTACTTCATCAAAGTACATGGTGTTTTCCTGCATCTCGGTGTACTCAAAATCAACTTACAAGTCAACAAACACCATCGATTAAACACAAGTCGAAAAAACATGATCGACACACATAGTCGTCAAGACAACATCGACACCAGTCGAAACTTAGTTGAAACGTATCAACCTTCCCAAAATGAAAATTCGACAAACATGATACACAATCATGTTACAATCATGAATCATTCATGATGAACCATCACCAGGTTTACTGCTTACACATACACAAAAACAAATGCATGTGCATGACTCTTCAACTCTCCTTCCAGTACAAACATAAGTACATAAACCCCATAATATGTGGGTACATAAGAGTTGAAATGAAAAAGATAAATGGCTGCAACAAGTGAACATCATATCCATATTTTACATCCTCCTGGCGAATTTGTACAACAAACAAGAATGCCTTCACACGAATTGCATTCACATGCAACTTGCATCATACAAGTTGTGATAAATTGCTGCAACTTGTCATACTCTCAACATAAATGCACACATAATGCTGAAAAGTGCATTTACAACAGAAAAATGCAAGCTTTACTTGCTCAAGAAATCCAACCATTTCTTACCAAGCCAACTCAATGGTGACTTTTTCTGCTGGAAATCATCCTCTTGTGAATCATCTTGACTCACATCGATGATGGAATCTCCTCTTCCATTCTTACCAATCTCTTTATCCATCTACTTTATGTGTTGTGGATGAGTGGTTGGATGCAATGTCCAACATTGGTCAATGACATGACCCCTCTTTTGACAATGAGTGCAAATCTTTTGCATCCTCTTTTCACGTTGTCTTTGCTTATAAAGTTTCCTGTAAGTGGCCAATCTTTTCCAACATTTTGAAATATGATGGTTATATAAACCACAATATGTACATGGATTCTTTCTTCCATTTTTACATACAAATTTATCATGCTTAACATAATCAAAAGCAACTGAATGATAAGCAGAATTATAC
>ML784217.1:733314-760933 GCA_009831015.1 Picea engelmannii | reverse complement strand
CCTAGTCTCCTATATATACCAAGGAGACATTTTCATTTTGAATCATCTTGGACTTGAACATTTAAGTGGGGTAAAAGGAGGTTGCCCCCTCAAAGAGGCTTATTATCTGATATTATCTCTTTTTCAAGGCGTTGATTACTTTTTCTGAGGTTTTTCTATGCTATATTGATATTTGGTTCTTAACAGAGGTGAGAGAGGGGAGGGGGGAGGATGAGGAAGATAGACGGGTGATTGGACTGTGGGGAGCAGAGGGTGGAGGAGGGAGAGGTGGAGGCTTGAGGGGAGCTGGCGGCTCAGGGCTGAGCTTTGGAGCGAAGCCCAGGGAATTTCAATGGCTATCGAACCACTCAACTCTACAAGCATACGAAGAAGACAAGGGAGGTAATTATCGTGTAGTGGCATGTTCAGGAGGGTGTTCTGGTGAGGTGGCATGAGTTGAGGCCTAGGGGAGCTCCGGAGTGGAGGCACGAGCAGTGTCCTGAGGCAAGCTTTGAGGAGAGTTCTTGCCTCGGCCCCTCGAGCCTCTACCTCTCACTGCGTACCAGAATTCCCCCCTCTTAGACTTACCCCAAAGGAGAGGCATCGAGAAATAAAATGAGAACCATAGGTGCAGCTCGAGGTCACGGTTGAGCGAAGGAGAAGGTTCGAGCCAGGGCCAAGAAAAAATGCAGACTGAAGGATGAACACGAAGCACGCGAGGCCGAGAGCGCAACTGACAATGGAAGGGAGGAGGAAGCTTGACCCAGAGCCAAAGAATAATGTAGTCTGGTGGAAGAGGGTGAGATGCGGGAGGCCAAGAGCTCGAATGAGCCATGTATTTCTAGAGCTCGGGCCAAAAACAATTGAACCGGGCGAGGTGATGGGACTGTCCTTGCATCCAGCCCATAGCATTTATTGTTCGCGTTAGCTAGAGCACCTTGGAATTAAACTAGACACAGTGAAAATGAATGCGGGGGCGTGTCGGACGAGGATTTAAATGCATGGAGTAATGGTTGAGGTGAGTGTGGGATGAGTTGGTGCATTGTGGTGTGGTTTGTGGTGAGGTGTCCACCTGACTGTCCATCCACATCGAATCCGATGACACCCCATCCAGGGGATCTTACCATCCAATGTTAAGTTACATCTTGTGGTGTTAATTTTCATTTGAATTCATTTGATCTTGTTTTTCTTTCATTCATTACATTTTTGAAGTGTGCTTACCGACATTAGTTGTTATCATATGTTAGAATAGGCTCTGATCCTGCATTTCCCATTCTTTCATATCTAAGTTTACTGTTGGAATACTGAGAGGGGGGGTGAATTGGTATGAGAAATTTATACCACTTTTAACCACAATATATAATCTTTAAATTTATTAGCAGCGTTCAAAAATTTATCATTAGAATCTGATATATTAGCAATCTAAATCAACAGTGCACAATAAACAATCACAAAAACATAGTACACCAGAATTTATGTGGAAACCCAAATGGGAGAAAACCACAGAATGATTTCTTATATATGTTAAGATTACATTCATTGGAAGCACTAACTTCCCAATTCTCTAGCTACAACTGGAAGGATGCTCCAACCCCTTATTTACAGGATCCAACCTAAAGGAAGCTACAACTCCTTGATTTACTAATTACAACTAGAAGGAGGCTCCAACCTGAAGGAAGCTCCAACTCCCTGAGTTCTCCAGTGCCAATTGAAAGGAGGCTACAACCCCCTTTCTTTTCCTCATCCTGTTGCCCTAAAATATAAATGTAGACCAACCTGTCACTACCACAATCACTTCCACTGTCAACCTGTCACTGCCATTGATACTAAAATATCAACCTGTCACTGCCATTATTTCATCATCAACCAGATACACTCACAACTGCATGTAACTCATTCCACGATCACCAAGAGAATATCTCAAACGATATTCCCAACATCACCAAAAAATTCCTCTAGTCATGTACCAAACATGTACCAAGATCACCAATAAGTGCCTCTAACAATGCACCATATCATCATCAAGATATGTGCCTCAATGATGCAGGAGCATCGCTCCACCTCAGCACGCGCCCATCAAATTTCATCTGTGGTATGCATTCAAGGAAGGCAGAGGTGTTGCCCTCTCATTTTTCCTCAAGAATCCAAAGCATGATCCAAGCATTAATGATGACAAGCTGGAAGAGCCAAGTTGTGCCTTTGCACAAGATGGAGATAAGATTTCCATTAAGTGGTTGACGGTAGGAGGGATCTACATCCGATTTGGAGCATATTTCCATCATTCTAATTTTCCCATTAAATAGGCATTTTGAATGGTGATTTGACACCACTAGTTTATCTTGCGAAGGAAGCTCGTCGAGCCCCTCTTGTATAAATATTTGTATTTTATGCCTGATAGAGGTTGCTAAAGTTTGATGAAAACTCATTTTTGTAGGCCAAGTTAGGATATTTGATGAGAGCCGAGACTCAGTCGTAGTCCGCACTCCACTATTGTAATTTGACATTCCACCATTAATAGAAAATGACAGTTTTTCCTATATCAAATTTTTGTGTAATGGATGTTGGGTTATGAATGTCTTTTACATGCATTTGAATTATAGATGAATGTTAGAAATCGTTTGCAAGGATAGACATACAATTTTCTATCTGCGAGTGTGTTGAGTTAAGTCTGGTTCTCTAGGCTAAGTGCAAGGAGTGCACGAGAGAGGGTGGAAACTCTGTGAGCTGACACAAGGAGTGCATGTTTGAACTTAGTGGAGTCATAAGAGAGACTACCAAGAGGGCATACTAGGCTAATTCACAGACTCGGGAAGAAATTTCAAGGTGGTTAACTACCTTGGAAAGAAAGAAGAGATCAACACTTCGTTGAATCGCAAATCGGGAGAAGCAGAGTTGGGAGGAGAGAAGACTCGTGAAGTCTAAACTTGCGAATTTAATCACAACTATTGGTTGCGAGGATAACATGGACCATAGATTGTTCCTAAGAATTCACCGATTCGGGAATCGGGGAAAAGGAGAAGCAGCACGCGAAATTTCCGAAGCACAGAGTCGTGAAAGTAGTTGGCCCATGGTCATAGTTTGTGGTCACATCAAGGAGGGAGTCTAGCACAGGGATCTAGTGTCTATTGGTGTGAGGATTTGAAAAGTGCTAAGGAGAGGATCCACGGGTGCCACATAGCCTGTGCCGAGAAAGTAAAGAACTTGTGTCAAGTTAAATCGGTTCCATCAGGAGACTGATGAATGATTCAATTTGATGACTTGAACGATCCTATACTGGGAGGTTGATTCATCCCCAAAGGAGAGGAGGGGAGTTTGACGCCCATAAATCAACCATGTTCCAAACCATGCATCAAACCATGAACCATAAAATCACTAAGATGTGTCTCACCATGTACTAACATCACCAAGAATGTACAATAACCTCATCAAGATATGCATCCAAACCATATACCAAACATGTGTCAACATCCATGATCCAAGAGGACCTGGAATGCTCATAGAGGTCTAGGAGGATCTGGAATGCTCATAGAGGTCCTAGGGTATCCATAAATGCTCAAAATTACACCATCTCAAATCATCTCAAAAAATGCATCATTGTGAAGATCTCATTGTCATCTTTCCAATGGTGCAAAAAGTGTGTCAAACGAAGCTCATATGCAAAAGTTATGGGCAGTCAAAGTTCAAGTCAACCCTAGTCAAACTAAAAATTCAAAGGGGTAAAAAGGACATGTGTTAACAAATCTCTCCATGCCTTAACAAAGTGTTGAAACACACACTAACATTGAGAGAGGGGGGTGAATCAGTGTCTAGAATATTTGTCTACTTTTCACACTTTCATATATTAACTAAATTAATTGAATAAGATATATTCAGTTCAATTAATTATTCATAAACATGTATAACACAAACTGTATGAAGTAGATAAAAAATAATTCTTTTATTTATTTAACTTGAATGAATACAAATAAAATAAATCCTTTAATATCTTCAACTTCAACTGAATATGAGACATCCAACTCTCTGATACAAGACCCAACTTGTAGTTCTCAGATCCAACTGAGAAATGAGGAATCCAACCCTCATAACAAGACTCGGCTTGTTGATCTCAGATCCAATTGAGATGTGAGGAATCCAATCCTCGTGACAAGACTCAGCTTGTAAACATGCACAAACCTGATAGAATGAACTTTCATTCAATCCATTATATATATATATATATATATATATATNCAAGACACTCTTAGATTCACCACCATTTATGGTTTATATAGTATTTCAATAGGTATAGGATTTAACCATCCTGTCTATTGACATGAACCATTGCACCTCTTTATTTTATTTTAACATAAATAATCTTCTCCTTTTATTGTGTAAGTTTCTCAATTAATTAGAATACTGATCTTGATTCGAATTTCATCCACATGAGTTGATCACAAGTACGGATCGACTCCTTATATCATTCCCATGCTTCTGCTACATCCCTAGTTCTTCAACGAACCAGATTCAAGATTTTACTCGCTCTTTGTACTGATATGGTGTTAATTTTGTCAAATTACATGCCTTTAATTGTTTTACATAAATCGTATTTTGCAAAGGCACTTTCCTCAACCCAATGTTCAAATGACCGGGGGCTCAAAACCACGGGATTATCCATTTAAGCGTTGTCACGAGCCCAGTGCTGGAACCAAGTCCTTTGGACTTTGACTTTCTTGCATTTTATCCGATTAATACTTCCTGAAGTAAAATTCATTGAAGTACATATAAGCACTTCCGGTTGACATTATTCGTCTTATGCCCTTCAGCTAAGAACCAAAGGCTTAACTTGTTTTTTTCGTGTAGTTATTGAACTTGGCCCTCGAGTTGCTTAAGAAAATTCACATGACCAAGAGCTAGGACCGGCTCTTAGGGTACTTGGCGCTCTAGTTATTCGGGATTATTAAACTTTTCAAACCTTGTATTGACCCGGAGTTTGACCTACCGAAGTGGTCACCAAGAGTGGGAAATTGGTTGTTGATGGTTGTTTAGTACTCCTTATGCTGTTTATTACTCCTTACGCTATGAGAATTCTCTCAAAGTAGATCAACAGTTAGAGTTACTTTGTGATTCATGCTTACTCTATCCTTCCATTACATTTAATCAATGGTCAAGAATGATCCTGAAGCATATCAACTATTAGCGTTACTTCTCAATTCCTACCTTCGGCGATTAGCTGATAAAGGAATCTTGGATATCCTCGAA
The DNA here is from genome assembly GCA_009831015.1 of Picea engelmannii. NCBI lineage: Eukaryota > Viridiplantae > Streptophyta > Pinopsida > Pinales > Pinaceae > Picea > Picea engelmannii. The sequence goes on along the minus strand of ML784217.1, from coordinate 755,716 downwards.
GTTAGTCATCCCGGAGTGATGTGGCTTGCTGATGTCATTGTTGATGTGGCACTTGCTGAGTGGATACCATGTGTCACCATGATTTGTGACTTTCATATACCTAATGTGCCAACTAGACATTGACACTTTTCTTATGTTTATTGAGCCACGTGTCATATTTGTCTTACTGTGTGTCTCATCCAAGGACATTGGGAGAAGAGATTGTTTTGGGAACTCTCACAAGGAACTGTTGTTGCTGGGAACTTTAGGCTCGGGGGCTGGGAAACCGCAAGGATTCCTAGAGCTAGGGAACTGGAGAGGCTATTCCTAGTTGGTTGGGAGGTTAATATTCAGTTGGGTAGTTTGGGAAAGATCAAGAACAACAGAACCAGGGATTAAATCAACCAACCTACAGGTCGAGGTATGTATTTTATTATGTTGTTGTTGTGATTATGTTGAGGTATGTATTATATTATGTTGTTGTTGTGATTATGTTGAGGTATTTATTTTATTATGTTGTTGTTGTGATTATGCTGTTTATCAGTTTACTCCTAGTATAAATAAAAACCATGAAAGAAAACCATAAATTAAATTGTAGTTTATTGAGGCCCTGAAATAGGAAGGCATAACACTCAAGTGCATGCAACACTATGAAAACTACACACTCTTTCATTTGTAAACCTTCCTCACACACTACTCAAGTGTGCACCATACTATGGAATGTGCACAAAAAACTAAATCCAAGACTTAATGCCAACAACTCACCAACTTATTTATATACATTTATATTTACATTTACAGTTGGGGTTCGACATAGGGGTATTACAACATAACTAAGATTCATTACATTGAGGTCTTGAGTGACTTTCGATTGTGCTACTGTAACAACACCCAAAAAATGAAATACACTTATGGATGGGTTCTATGCCTACTCCATGGAATTCACCTTTTGCCTCAATGGAAAATTCTTAGCATAATGTTTTTTCACGCATATCCAACAAGAAATTGACTTCTTTTCCTTTTGCATTTTTGGTGGTTTTTCACCTTCTTCGTTGTTTTTGGATGCCTTCTTCTTTTCCTTTTCCTTATTCTTCTTTCCTTTCCGCTTCTCACATTGGCCTTCATCACTGCTTGGACCTGTTTTGGATTCACCCTTGAAGTCCAAGAGCTTGTATGTTGTGATGATTGTTGTTGTAAGAGTCTGTACGTTTTGGTGTCTCACCTCACTCTACACCCAATTCTGCAAACCATTCATGAAGTGGAAAATATTTTATTCATTCGACATATCTTTGATATCCAACATTAGGCCAGTGAACTCTTTGATGTATGTTTAGATATTTCCAGTATGTCGAAGATCCAACAACTAGTTCCTAACAAACCAAGCTTGGTTTCTAGGACCAAACTATGCTTTCAAGGCTTCCTTCATTTTTGCCCAGTTTTTGATCTTTTTGGTGATCCTTCCGGATTCCAAGTCTTCAGCTCGGTTCCTCCACCAAAGTTTCATAGTTCCTGTCAAGAACATAATGAAAATGTTTACATTGGCCTCATCTGGATTTATGCTCTTTTGTTCCAAGTATTTCTCCATGTCCCAACATAAATTTCCTAGCATCTTTGCATTTTGAGTCCCATCATACGGTTCCGTCTCTTTGTCTGACGGAGAAGGTACCATAGAAACTCTCTCTTCAGATAGGAACGATAGACTACAAATTTCGTCTGTAGGAAGTCATGTAGACCCAAAAAATTGGAAAAAATAGGAGACTAGAGAATAATAATGACAGAGGAGGAAGTTCAGTCAGAGAGAGAGAGAGAGAGAGAGAGAGAAACCTACACCCATTGCACAATTAGAGAAGAGAATAATACACCCAGTGAGTGTATTCCGACAAAGTGGAGACCTTGAAATAAAATACAGAGAAAGGAAACAACTCAGAGATGAGAAAGAGAGAATTGAGGCATGTATGTGTTGATAAAGAAAGAAAAAAATATATTTCTAGAGGAAAACAAGAAGCGTGTTTGATTTTTTTATGATCACCCTAAACAGAGAAGAATTGGATTCCTGAAATGGAGAAATAGAGGGGAGATCGAGGAGGGATTGTTGAGCATAGAAGGGACTCCCTTGTGCATAGGAAATTTAGTTGAGAAACCACCTGATAAACCTGAAAAGACCCGAAGCTCAGTGGGAGGGGGGGCAACTTATTTTGTGTCAGAGGAGGAAGGAGATTAACCTTCCTGGATCATCATAGACTTAGAACCCTACCGAATCAATTACCCTGGTGGTATCATGGCCTGGTATTGGGATGGCATTCCCTAGGAAGTGACTCTACAACAAGGCCTAAGGTTGGGAGGAAAAGCATCCTCTATCATTCAAATGGAATTGGATTATTTCCTTAATAGATAAGTTTTCATATGTACTTAACTAAATGTGAATGGTGTTGAAATAATGTAACTGCAAAGTGTATTCTTATTATTATTTGATATATTATTCATTGGATCAATCCCCATTGTGGATTGATCATGTCGGTTATTGTAATAGGACCAAATCCCCTTTTGTGGATTGGTCAAATGACAATTATAATAGGCAGAATAAGAAGTCAGCCCCAACAGATATTAAAGAGGCCCAAGAATATATTAAAGGTGTTTATAACCACCCAGTTTGAGAAGTTGGCCCTACCAGTGAAGAGACACTTCACACGTGCCAGACTTGTATAAATAAAGAGGCTAGCACCTCACTTAGACACACACTTCACTTGCTCATTGAGAGACAAGTTTTGGAATTGTAGTTGGAGAAGAGAGAGAGAGAGTGGCACATATTTTGGAGAGGATCTTCTGTATTAGCTTGATTTATCTCTTGGCATTGTATTGGCAATCTATAATAAGGAATTTTTGCTGGGTTTTCTTCCCCTAGAGGGTTTCCCAGGATAAATGTTGTCTCTTGTGATTGTGTATTTCTCAGTGATCTTGTCTTATGTTGTTGTTATCTATTGAAATGCAAATAACTATAACATAGTATCAAAGCCAAGCTGAAAAGAGTATCTTTCACAAGAGAAAAGTGAAAAACGTCACTGTTTCCATACATGCAAATTAGGGCTTTTTGGCGGAGAGGTATTTCAGCCCCAAAACCATCTAGAAAAGTGTGCTCTCCCTCAAGGATTACTTTGGAATCATCAGCACACCTTTTAAATGTCTAGATCTCTCGGAAAGTGAAACCCTAGTTTCACAAAGTACCAAAAGTACCAGAAAACCAGTGTACCAGAAGTACCAAAAGTACCAAAGGTACCAGAAAACTAGAAGCACCAGTCCAGAAATCCACAGATCAAGTTTGGAAGGGTAAAAGTTGGATTTTCTCAGATCCAAGCACACCAAGCTACTCACCTCAGCCAAGTGCATCTCCTGGTAAGTTCAAAATTTGATTTTGAGCATTTTCCTTTTTCGGTCATTTTCCTAGCTCCAGGTAAAAGATGTCTGCAAGAACAAAGCTTGCTGACAAACTGGAAGGCATGGAAAACTTTTGTGCCTGGAAGTATAGGATCGGCCTGATCCTTGCAGAGAATGACCTAGCAAGATTCATCAAAGAAGAAGTGTCAAAACCCGAAGATGCCACAGAGAAAGCAAAGCATCAAAAGGACACAATCAAGGCCCAAAGAATCATTGCAGATTGAATCAAAGACCACCTGATTCCTTATGTGTCATCAAAGAAAACTTTGAAAGAGATGTTTGATTCCCTATGCCGACTGTACGAAGGAAAGAACATAAACTGGAAGATGAATCTAAGAACTCAACTGAAGAATATGAGGATGCACAAAGGAGAAACGATCCAAGAATATTTCTCCAGAATATCAGAATTTAAAGAAAAGTTAAAAGCGATTGGAGACACCATAGATGAAGAAGAACTCATAATGACATCCCTAAATGGTCTCACAAGACCTTGGGATGCATTCATCCAAATGATATGTGCCAGATTGGAGAAACTGAAGTTTGATAGTCTATGGGAAGAATGCATCCAAGAAGAAACAAGAGTAGCTAACCGTGAAGCGCTACTAGCAAGAGATGATGATCAATCCCTAGCTACTCACACCAAAAGAGGAAGGAAGAAACCTTAATTCCAAGAGGAGACTCATAAAGAGCCTCAACTGCCAAACAAATTCAATAATAAAGAATCTCATCCAAGGAGATTTCAGAAGAGAGGACAACGAAGGGAAAGAGACTACTCATCTATACAATGCTATCATTGTGAAAAGATGGGACACATTGTGAAATTATGTCCAGCCAGACAAGAAGAATACAAGAGGAAACACAAGAGGCACCATGCCCATGTAGTCGAAGATGAAGAGCCATTTTCAAAGATGATAAGAGAACAGATCAAAGACTATGTCTTAATCTCGGCCCTCTCAGGATCGGTAACAAATGGAAAGGACATGTGGCTCATTGATAGTGGTGCCTCCAAGCACATGACAAGTCAGAGAAACACTCTCTCTTGTATTTCAAAAAATAATTTTTCTCGGAAAGTGACACTTGGAGATGATTACCAATATCCCATCAAGGGAGTGGGAGAATCAAACTACAAACTGAATTCAGGGAATTCATTAAATATGAAGGATGTACTCTATGTACCAGGATTGAAAAAGAACCTACTCTCCATTTCATCTTTAGAAAAGAAAGGCTACAGAGTTGCCTTTATAGATGGAGAAGTTCTTATGTGGGCTAAAGGAGAAACCATAAATGAAGCAATCATCATTGGAAGTGAAGAAAATGGCTTGTATAGACTAAAGGGTCACTCAGAAACTGCCATGGCCCGCACCATTGAAAACTCATGTGAACTTTGGCATACAATACTAGCTCAAATCAACTACAAGGTGCTACCCTACATATGCAAAGCGGTAACAGGTTTACCAGAACTCAAGGTTTACCATGAAGGCGTATGCAATGGATGTGCACAAGGGAAGAACATCAAGAACCCTTTTCCGAAGAGAGATAGCAAAGCAGAAGGAGTCCTAGAACTCATTCATTCATATGTGTGTGGCCCAATGCCATCATCCTACAGTAGTGGGTATGTATACTATGTATCATTCATTGATTATTATTCTTGTAAAACCTAGGTGTATGTTTTGAAATCTAAAGATGAAGTGTTCAGCAAGTTCAAGGAATTCAAAGCCTTGATTGAGAATATTTCTGAAATAAATATTAAGATACTCAAGTCAGATAATGGAGGAGAATACACCTCAAAAGAGTTCGTGAACTTCTGTAGAGATGTTGGGATCAAGAGGGAACTCACTACTCCCTATAATCCTCAACAGAACGGTGTAGCTGAAAGGAAGAAAAGAACAATAATGGAAGCTGTGAAGACTATGATCCATGATCAAGATCTTCCTATGTGATTATGGGCAAAAGCATCAATGACAGTTGTTTATGTGCAAAACCGATTATCCCATAGTGCACTTGAGTTCAAGACCCCTGAAGAGATGTTCACCAGAAAGAAGCCAGAGGTAAGAAATCTCAAAATATTTGGTTGCCTAGTTTTTAGTCATATACCAAAAGAGAAGAGAAACAAGTTGGAACCCTCAGGAAAGAAGGGAATATTTGTGGGATATTGTGAGGTCTCCAAGGCCTTCAGAATCTATATACCAAGTCACCGCCACATTGAGATCAGTAGGGATGTGACCTTTGATGAAGATGCAGTTCTCAATAAATCAAGAAGATGTCATCTTGAATAAGTATATGAAGAGGAACCTGTAATCCCCAGAACTGTTGTGAGGGAGGTTCCCAGAGCCACAGAACCAGAGAGGGAATTCGTAACCTTCCCTGATGAGGAAATTCCAGAAGACCATGATGTAATAGAAGCTAAATAACCTCCTCAGATGATGATCCTCCATAAAAGAAAGCCAGCTTGGGCTAGAGAGATTATTCAAGATGGAGAGAAGTATGGTGTTCCCAAAGGAACCTCGAGACAGGTGAAAAGACCAAATCCATTCTCCAGTTATACAGCTTTGATGTGTGATCTCCTAGAGGAGGAGCCTACCTACGTTGAAGAATCCATTCAGAGGAAAGAATTCGTAGATGTCATGATGGAGGAATACCAATCCATAATAAAGAATGATGTATGGGAAATAGTTCCTAGACCGAAGAGTAAAGACGTGTATCCTACAAATGGCTCTTCAAAATAAAACATGTTGTTGATGGAAGTATTGAGAAGTATAAAGCAAGATTTTTCGCTCGTGGATTTTCTAAGAAAGAAGGCATTGACTATGAAGAGACATTCACTCCTGTAGCTAGATACACTTCGATCAAAACCATCATAGCCCTTGCAGCTAAGATGAATTGGAAGTTGCACCAGATGGATGTAAAGACAACCTTCCTAAATGGTGTCATTGAAGAGGAAGTGTATATAGAGAAACCTCAAGGATTTGAAGTTGAAGACATGAAGTCTCATGTTTGCAAATTTAAGAAAGCCTTATACGGATTGAAGCAAGCTCCCAGAGCTTGGTATGGTCGTATAGATAGTTTCCTAATGATCTTGGGCTTTACCAAGAGTAAACAAGATTCTAAACTAATACTTCAAGGTTATGAACGATGAGCCAGTGATATTATTGCTATATGTGGATGACTTATTCTTAACTGGAGAAGAAAATCTCATCACCGAATGTAAGAAGAGACTTACCTCAGAATTTGAAATGAAATACCTTGGCCTAATGCATTATTTCTTAGGTCTTGAGGTATGGCAGAGTCCAGAGAGGATCTTCCTTAACCAAGGGAAGTATGCAATCGAAATCCTGAAGAGATTCAACATGTTGGAATGAAAGACCATGAATACACCCATGGAAGCGAAGCTGAAGCTGTTGGTCGACACTTCGTCAGAATTGATTGATGCCACACTGTACAGAAAAATTATTGGATCATTGATGTACCTGACGAACACCAGACCAGACATTTGTTTTGCTGTGAACACCTTGATTCAGTTTCTGGTAGAACCCAGACATGTTCACCTTATGGCTGCAAAACATGTGATGAGGTACCTTAAGGGTGTTATGGTCCTATAATCATAGGTAACTTGATTCTTCGACTGTTGATTTGGTGTTTCTCTCGTGATGATGAATTCTGGCTCAGTTGATCCCATTTCTCCCCTCCATTCATTTCGCCCGATCGTCCATCACCCTGCTGCATCTTTCATCCATGTTGCGCCCTCACTCCCTTGTCCTTTTGTCCAGTCGACTACATCCCGCTCGCCACCCATCCATGCGTAAACAAAACTTAAGCTAAAAGAATAATAAATTAATAAGGCTAGCAATAAAATTAGTGTAGTTAAACTAGGCTAAACTAGTTAATAATTAATCAATTAATTAATTAATAGTTAAGTTAGTTTAGTAACTAGGTTAGTTTTTTATTAATTAAAGATTAAATAAAAGTTAAAAAATAAAAATAAAACACAAAACAATAATAAAAAAACATATTAAAACATATAAATAATTAGAAAACAAAATATAAAACTTTTAAAACAAAAACAAGCATAAATAAAACAATAAATAAAATATATTAAAATTAAAACAAAACAAAGTAATAATCGTAAATAAAAAAAACATAAAACAAAAATAAAAATAAATAAAAAACAAAAAATTAAACAACTAAAACACTATCCTAAGTCCTACCCACCCAACTTCATGCATACAATCACATCCCATAAAACAAATCAACAGATATTAAAAATTTTGGACCCCCCCTCACCATCCGAAGTTTAACAAGAGGGGGGGTCCGAAATGGAGTAGTTTTCTTAAACCACCTTTGGACAGGTGTCGGCTCCACAGGCCAGAGGACCCCCCCCCCCCCCTAAAACCACTTACCACCTCAGGGGGGGTCCGGAATACTGCCTTCCCAAAAAAAAACCACTTTCCCCAATATTGTTTTTTAAAATCGCCCATTTTTGTCTGTTTCGTATGTCTTTTTCCGAAACTGATTCCGAGAAAACTAAAACGAATTTTGAGAAACCGAGAGAAAATTTTCTCTGTAACGGGATGAATAACAAAAAACTCTCTCAGTTTTTTCACAGGTGCCATGAGCAAGGAGAATCGAATCCATCTTCAAGGCCCATTTTTTCAGTTTTTCATTTTTCTGTTGTCGTCCTGATTTTGCGGGAGGTGTTTCGGTGAGCTGGAGGCCAATTTGGCAAAACCGAAGGAGGTTTTTGTCCAGAAAATTTCCATATACAATAAACGCCTTCATTTTTTTCCCAGGTGTCATAATTAAATAGAAACAGATGTTTGTGCAGACCCCTTTTTTTGCAAAAATTTGACAAGTTTTTCATGGCGGACAGTTCAATATTTTTAGGGCTTTTTTCTATTTTCGGCCAAGATTGCCCATCTGTCAAAGAAGGAATTCGAAAGTGACATTGTTGATAGGTTTTTGGCCCCTTAATATAGGATCCGATCCTATTTTTGTGGAAATTGTTTGAACTTGTACTATTTTTAGTATTTCAATTCCTGTTTGATAGGATCTCTGTTTTTTATGCAAAGGATATAAAGCCTATGCTTTCAAGATGAATAGAGGTTGATCAGTCAGAGGAACATGATTTAGTTTTTGTAAAATAGCTCACTGATTTTTCTGTATTTTTCATCAATTCAATAATACAGTACTATGCTGCAGGATTCTTGTGACTATTTCGACTGGTGATGTGCATCCCTCTTTGTAAATTTGTTTCTCTGTTATCATAATTAATGTCTTCCTCTGAATTATTCCGAGAAGATTAAGAACAAAATTGGTTTAAATGTACCCTCTATCTCTGGCTTGGTATACTTTTTATGTTTTCCACTGAAGATTAAACTCAGAATTCTTAGTTTCTCTGTGTTTAATTGGATTTCTTGACCTGTTCTGTCTCACCCATTTCATTTAAATTAAAGGATCCAGTGAGTTGTCTACCTTGTCGTGCAAATATTAGCCTGTTGACATGGATTTTTGATCACTCGTTGCAGTGACTCCATATCCCATGGTTTCTTTTCTCTACCCATACCCAATTCCTAAAAACAAATCCTATGTTCTGTGTAACTAGCCTAATATCCTCTTCAAACAAAGTTATATCAGACAGAGAGATCCCTCTCTAAGTCTTGGAGGACTAGATCCAAGACTTGAAGTGGTTTTGATGTTGCCTCTGTGACTGCCTTCATGGCCTTGGGAAAATTACATAGTGATAATAGAATGGTGACCATACTGGGGACCTCTCCCCAGTAGTACACTTCAAAGTTCCAGATCTGATCACTGATGGTGGACAGTGAGCAAACATAATAAGGATGAGATCATTCACCTGGTGAATCCAAACGGCTCCAGACAGTGCCAACTCAAAGACTCCACTTGGGGAAGAACCGGAAGCATGGCCAAGCAGCCTAGAAAGACCAGGTACTCAAGCTCAAACTGCATTCAAGACATCTTTGGTTTTATCTGCAATTATGTTTTGTCTTATTCTAAGCCTGATCAAAGGTACATTGTTGAAGATTACATTGACCACCTATTGATTGATGATCCTCAAGAGATCATATCCCCAATTGTAGATTATGTACATACTCATACACCTATGCACATCCCAGATACACCTGTAGAAGTCCTAGTGAGACATAAGCCTTCTGCTTTATATCCTACTCTTTCTAAAGCTCCGGATGGTTGTAAGCCTCTTGCTTCACCTTCTGTACCTGCCAAAATATCAGACAGATACAAGCCCCTATATTTGCCTCCTATCCTCCATGACCTCCCTGCCAATTACACCAATAATCTAACCAGGTTTGATGGAAAGGATGCCAATATTACTACTGAAAAACACATCCAGAGGTTTGAAGATTTCCTTGACCTTTATGAGGTTGAAGCTGACAATGCATATATAAGGATGTTTTCCCTGTCTTTGCAAGGTAAAGAACTAGTTTAAAAATCTCCCAGCTGCAAGAATTAATAATTTCCATTAGTTTGTGCAAGCTTTCCTAGATCGATGGGTAATCATGAGAAATTTTGTTCTCATCCTAGAAGAGTATGACCATTTGAAAAGACAGCCAGGGGAAACAGTACATCAGTTTTCAGCAAGGTTCAATAAGATATATCATGCAATTCCTGCTGATATAAGACCACCCCCGGGATTAGCACACTTGCATTTCCCAGATGCCTTCGATCCTGAGATGGCATTCCAATTAAGAGAAAGGAACACTGCAAGCCTTGAAGAAATGTAGAACATTATAGTTGATGTGGAGTCCAACTTGTTGATCAAAAGGTCAAAGGTAAAGAACAAAGAAAAGGAGTAGTTGAAGTCATCAGAAGCTAAAATGGACATTTTGGCCAGCGCCATGGAAGAGATGATGCAGAAGATTAGCAAGAAAGAGGAGCTTGTTGTCCAAAGACATCATGTTCCATTGATTTCAGAGAAAGAAAAGGTCACAGTTCCGAAACATTTTGCAGATCACCCTTGGTACCATGGTTTGGATAATGATTCTTTCATGTATTCAATTCATGACGTAGTCAAAGATGAAGCTCCATCCCAACTTGTAGAGGAACAACCAGTTGATATGATGTGCATGTTTGATGGCATTCCCTACTTGGATAATCTACCCAAGTGTGATCAGTATGATGATGATCATGAGGTTGAGATAGAGGTGGATTGTTCAAAGAAATTAGCCACATATGACTGGGAGGAAGAAGATCATTTGCAATCCCAGCAGGAAAATCAATATGTACATGGAAATTATGACAACAATGATCAAAGTGTAGAAAATATCAGAGTAAGTGAAAACACTTTGCCCCTATGTTTCTCATCTTTTCAATTTCTGAAAAGAAACTCTAGGCCAATTGTAAATAGTGAAGACATAAAATTCTTTGATCAATCAGTTGAAGATTCCATTGTTGATATGGAAGATGATCCAAAAGTTTATCCCTTGAACCTTTTTTAAGGTCAAACCTCAGATGAAATCATGAAGCCCGAAACAAGTGATGAGCTGATCCATCTTGATTCATTGCCCCTGTGCTTTAATTCATTTCAAATTTTGAGGGGGAATCTTGGTCAGATTCTAGTTGAAAGTCATAGTGTAAGCCATGAAGTACCAGTAGAACCAATGGCACCATTATCTAAAGCATTTTATGACCCTATAGCTGATGTTGGATGACTTGTGTTGTCAAAGCCATTTTCCATCATCCAGCTATAGGCTGAAAAGATGCTATGATATTGACATGATCAGGCAGTCAACTACAGGGATGTTTTCAGTAGAAGTATCATTTCAGAACCCACCAAAACATTTGCAGCGATATCAGGAAGTGCATGAGGATGCAAATAACATAACTACAACATCAAATCATGAAGTTGAGTTGGTTAAATTTGAATATCCAGTAATAGGTCAAGTTTATCTTGATCCATTGGCTATTTATATGGAGAAATTTTGCATTACGGAGCCCCAATCTATCTCTGGCATTAATTTTTTTCTTCAGGATTGCCAAGGTCTCCATTGTAAAGATCAATCATGTTTTCAGCAGTGGCCATTACACTTTGCGTTTTTGAAACTATGGACAAAAGGTCAAGTTGCCTTTTTTACTGTGCTAACAAGCAGTCAAGCAGTCCTCTGGTCTCAGCAGCTACTTGATTAGCTTCATTGGCATTTTTGTATTATTTGATTTAGCATGATTCTCAGTAGCATAGGGTAGGTAGGAAAAAGTGAATAAGCTCAAGATTCCAAGCATCTCTTTTTTCAGCAGCGTTCATTTTAATTTGGTTTCAGTTGCAAGATCAAAATAGGTACAAGTTGCAGAATAAGATTTTGGGATCAACCCAATGGATAAAGCACCGGTCTGCATGTTTAGAGGTCTGAGATTCTTGACACCTCTTGAAAGAGTTTCCATCCCCAGGTGGAGCCTATGTTAGGGTCCTATAATCATAGGTAACTTGATTCTTCGATTGTTGATTTGGCATTTCTCTCGTGATGATGAAGTCTGACTTGGTTGATCACATTTCTCCCCTCCATTCATTTCACTCTATCCTCCATCACCCTTTTGCATCCTCCATCCATGTTGTGCCCTCACTCCCTTGTCCTTTTGTCCAGACAACTACATCCCGCTCGCCACCCATCCATGCGTAAACCAAACGTAGGCTAAAAGAATAATAGATTAATAAGGTTAGCAATAAAATTAGTGTAGTTAAACTAGGCTAAACTAGTTAATAATTAATTAATTAATAGTTAAGTTAGTTTAGTAACTAGGTTAGCTTTTTATTAATTGAAGATTAAATAAAAGTTAAAAAAATAAATAAAACACAAAAAAATAATAAAAAAACATATTAAAACATATAAATAATTAAAAAACAAAATANAACATAAATAAAATATATTAAAATTAAAACAAAACAAAGTAATAAACGTAAATAAAACAAACATAAAACAAAAATAAAAATAAATAAAAAACAAAAAATTAAACAACTAAAACACTATCCTAAGTCCTACCCACCCAACTTCACGCATACAATCACATCCCATAAAACAAATCAACGGATATTAAAAATTCTAGACCCCCCCTCGCCATCCGAAGTTTAACGAGAGAGGGAGGTCCAAGGTGGAGTAGTTTTCTTAAACCACCCTTGGACAGGTGTCAGCTCCACAGGCCAGCAGACCCCCCCCCTCCCCCCCCCTAAAACCACTTACTAGATCAGGGGGGGTCTAGAATACCGCCTTCCCAAAAAAAAACCACTTTCCCCAATATTTTTTTTAAAAATCATCCATTTTTGCCTGTTCAGTATGTCTTTTTCCGAAACCGATTCCAGGAAAACTTAAACAAATTTTGAGAAACCGAGAGAGGTTTTCCTCTATAACGGGATGAAAAACAAAAAAATCTCTCATTTTTTTTACAGGTGCCATGATCAGGGAGAATCGAAGCCATCTTCAAGGCCCATTTTTTCATTTTTTTCATTTTCCTGTTGCAGTCCTGATTTTGCGGGAGGTGTTTTAGTGAGCTGGAGGCGAATTTGGAGAAAATGAAGGAGGTTTTTGTCCAGAAAATTACCATATACAATAGCCTTGTTTTCCCAGGTGTCATAATTAAAGAGAAATAGATGTCTGTGCGGACCCCTTTTTTTGCAGAAATTCGGCAAGTTTTTCATGGCGGACAGTTCAATATTTTTAGGGATTTTTCTATTTTCGGCCAAGATTGCCCAGCTGTCAAAGAAGGAATTTGAAAGTGACATTTTTGATAGGGTTTTGGCCCCTTAATATAGGATCTGATCCTGTTTTTGTGGAAATTGTTTGATCTTGTACTATTTTTAGTATTTCAGTTCCTATTTGATAGGATCTCTATTTTTTATGAAAAGGATATAAAGCCTATGCTTTCAAGATGAATAGAGGTTGATCAGTCAGAGGACCATGATTTAGTTTTTGTAAAATAGCTCACTTAGTTTTCTGTATTTTTCATCAATTCAATAATACAGTACTATGCTGCAGGATTCTTGTGACTATTTCAACTGGTGATGTGCATCCCTCTTTGTAAATTTGTTTCTTTGTTATCATAATTAATGTCTTCCTCTGAATTATTCCGAAAAGATTAAGAACAAAATTGGTTTAAATGTACCCTCTATCTTTGGCTTGGTATACTTTTTATGTTTTCCACTGAAGATTAAACTCAGAATTCTTAGTTGCTCTGTGTTTAATTAGATTTCTTTACTTGTTCTGTCTCACCCATTTCATTTAAATTAAAGGATCCAGTGAGTAGTCTACCTTTCCCTGCAAATATTAGCCTGTTGACATGGATTTTTGATCGTTCATTGCAGTGACTCCATAGCCCATGGTTGTTTTTCTCTGCCCATACCCAATTCCTAAAAACAAATCCTATGTTATGTGTAACTAGCCTAATATCCTCTTCAAACAAAGTTATATCAGACAGAGAGATCCCTCTCTGAGTCTTGGAGGGCTAGATCCAAGACTCGAAGTGGTTTTGATGTTGCCTCTGTGACTGCCTTCACAGCCTTGGGAAAATTATAGAGTGATAACAAAGGGTACATTAGATTGTGATCTTAGTTATGACAGAGATCATGATTTCACATTGAGTGGATACATTGATTTAGATTGGGAAGGAAGTGTTGCTAACAGGAAAAGCACTTTCAGATGTTGTTTCAATTTAGGATCAGCCATGATCTCGTGGTAGAGTAGAAAGCAATCCATCATTTCTCTCAGCACAACGGAAGTAGAATACATTGTTGCATGTTCTGCTAGCTGCAAAGCTATATGGCTTCGAAAGTTGTTGACCGGTCTATTTGACCTAGAGATGGAAGCAACCACGATCCTATGTGACAACCAGAGCTACATAAATATGACAAAAAATCATGTATTTCATGATAAGTCGAAGCACATAGAGATTCAATATCATTACATCCATGACATGGTGTAGAGAGGAGCCATAAAGTTGCAGTACATTAGCATGAATGAACAGGTTGTTGATGTGTTGACCAAGCCCCTATCTCATGTAAAGTTTGAGCACTTCTGAGACAAGCTTGGCATAGTCCGAAAGGACCTTCCTCAAAAGGGGGAGTATTTGTTGTGATGATATATTCCCTGCTTCCGACCTTATGGTTGTGACATAAAGCAAGACATGTACCTTGCTTCCGACCTTATGGTTGTGACGTAAAGCAAGATGATGTGATGTGACTAGTACTATGCTTCTAGCTATATAGCTACGATGTAAAGCAAGTCTAGTACCCTTCTTCCAACCTGATGGTTGTGACATAAAGTAGGATGTGTACCTTGCTTTTGACCTTATGGTTGTGACGTAAAGCAAGATGTTGTGATGAGACTAGCATTGTGCTTCTAGCTGGATAGTTGTGACGTAAAGCCAGTCTAGTATCTTGATTCTGACCTAATGGTTGTGACATAAAGTAGGACGTATACCTTGCTTTCGAGCTGATGGTTGTGACATAAATAAATATGATGAGATGAGGCTAGAACTGTGCTTCTGTCTAGATAGCTATGACGTAAATCTAGTCTAGCATCCTGCTTTCGACCTGATAGTTGTGACGTAAAGCAGGACAAGTATCTTGCTTCCATCTTTATTGTTGTGACGTAAAGCAAGACTATGAGATGAGACTAGAACTATGCTTCCGGCTTGATAACTGTGACGTAAAGCTAGTCTAGTATTATGATGATGAGCCAGCCTTGTGCTGTGATGATGATGATGTATTAGTTTTATACTTATCCATATTGATGCAGATGATGATTGCATTCCTTTGAGAATGACAATGTCTGCCGATGAAGAATTTTTTTTATGATTTATAGATATGCCATACAGTGATCCAAGATGATATTAATGATGCTACCCTCCTGATGCCACTGATGATGCAGACCTCTCTCTCACCTGATGCTCTTGAAGAATACCCTTCTTGTTAAGGGGGAGTGTTGAAATAATGTAACTGAAAAGTGTATTCTTATTATTATTTGATATATTATTCATTGGATCAATCCCCATTGTGGATTGATCATGTCAGTTATTGTAATAGGACCAAATCCCCTTTTGTGGATTGGTAAAATGACAATTATAATAGGGAAAATAAGAAGTCAGCCCCAACAGATATTAAAGAGGCCCCAGAATATATTAAAGGTGGTTATAACCACCCAGTTTGAGAAGTCGGCCCTGCTAATGAAGAGACACTTCACACGTTCCAGACTTGTATAAATAAAGAGGCTAGCACCTCACTTAGACACACACTTCACTTGTTCATTGAGAGACAAGTTTTAGAATTGCGGTTGGAGAAGAGAGAGAGAGAGAGTAGCACACCTTTTGGAGAGGATCTTCTGTATTAGCTTGAGTTATCTCTTGGCATTGTATTGGAAATCTATAATAAGGAAGTTTTGTTGGGTTTTCTTCCCCTAGAGGGTTTCCCAGGATAAATGATGTGTCTCTTGTGATTGTGTATTTCTCAGTGATATTGTCTTATGTTGTTGTTATCTATTGAAATGAAAAGAACTATAATAATGGCTTAAACATTAACAAATGGTACAATCTAAATGTTTTTATATGAATATGTATATGATTGAATGTAAGTCAAAGTATATGAACTTAAATCCATAAATTTGAATGCTTGAGATGTGAGTTATGTTGAATGGTATTTATTGCTCTGTTAATCCATGAGAATTACTAAGTGTGAATTATTTTTCATTTGAACACCCCATATTTACATGTGGAGAACTTTCAAGCAATGTGAAGTTTTTAACCATAAGTTGGCAGTCGATATTGGTCATAGATTTGGTCTCAAATATTTGAATGTTAGGAATGATATCCTGTAGAACTTGAAAAGTGGCCAAGTCCTTGAAATGCACTATTATAATTCCTTAAGAACCCCATGTTAATCAATGGAGAATAGTATTCATTGATCTGAAAAGATCGAGACCATTAATTGGTGGGTTGTTCGGAGTAGAAGCATTGGAGAGAAGTCGTGGGAACTATGGGAGAGACCATGACGAGGGACCCCAAAATGAGTCATTTGGAGTGATACTTTTGGAAGGAAACCTTGTGTTTCATGAGAATAGCTCCAAAGCAGATGCTCTAAAATTGAGCAAGTATGGGTTGTAGATCTAGATTCGGGGGATACAAACCCCGACCATTGATCATAGTGGGTCCCACTTAGTATGTCAAGAGGGAAGATAGAGTGAGAGATAACAAGGAAGATCAGTTTGAATATGCATGTCAACGGTCTATTAGTTGACTAGAGTGAGTGTGAGCATAGCCAACTTAGAGTTGAATGCTTTTTGGGGTATGACTCTGAAGAATTCATAGTACTCCTCTGAGGCGTTGAAGAGAGACTCCAATGGAGATAATATATCGACTGTTGATAGGTGATTGGAGAGATGGCATGATAATCGTCGATCTACCATGAGTCCTACCTAAGTCAAGAGGTGAAGTGTTAATTCCATGGATGATGTGCTATGCCAGTAGGGAAACTGGAGTGATTTTGTGGAGACATATTTTATCCATATAATGGATAATGAATTGAGCATGGATGAGCGATACCAGAGAATTCCTAAACCCTGAATAAATCTCAACCATCTGTCAGAAGGTCGTGACATGAATCTACGTCATCCATCGAGGAGGACGAAATATTTCTCGATACCTTGATTTCAGAGCAGTAAAACTTGTCAAAATATTCAAACTTTGAATGGATGGTATCGAGAGGGAATATTCCTTGATACAATATTCATCATAGGTGAATGTAGAGCACACAAAGAGAAAGTCTGAGTGCTAAAAATTGTGGGTTTACATGGATAGAGTTCCACTGTGGCAAGGTAGGATTTTCCACATCGAGGCCAGGTTGTCGCCACATCGTGTGGCACGGGGATTGAGGTGTCACATGGATGTCACATGGTAGTGAGATCTAGTGATTTCTTATGTAAACACAAGAGCTTCACAAGGTCATAAATTTCATTCCAGAGCTCAATTTTGAGTGATATTATCGCCTACATAAATCTCTCAATGATAAAAAGAAAATAATATGTTGGAGAAAAGGGTTAAGAGGAATGAGGAGAAGTGAATTTTAATACTCCATCCCCTTGAAGGTTAATGATGGGGTCAGGTGTGTGACATCTTTTATAACAATTTGACTTTTCTAAGATGGAAATGTAACTTGGATTCATGTAGAATATTCTTAAATACACTATTAGAATTGACATCAATTACATCCTTCACCTCAACATGTTGTAGTGAGCACTCAATGTGGTTAGCAATCTATGATGCATCCCATTCACTAAAAGAATGTTTTTCTTTTGACAATGTATTTTCACCTCTTGATGTATGTGGCAATTAAATATCTCCATTAAAACCCTTAGTAACATTCACAATGGCACGTCCATGTGTTTGATGTTGTTGTTGTGCAATTTATTTCTACTTGGGTAGGCTATTTCTTCCAGAAACTTTTAATCCATTGAATAGAAAGTATACATAATGTTTAAAATATAACATTCCATAGACATTTTTTCTAATATACAATAACAAGGACACCACCACAAATCAATATAATTTGATTAAAGTCTACATAAATTAATTAAGATCAACATAAATAAACTATATTCCATAGTAAAAATATAATCAATGTAATAGATAAACATAAATGAGCACAAACCAATATAAATACAATAAATAAATGTAAACTCTCTAAGCTAATGTTCTCTTCCATATTATTGTGTGAATTTTACAAAAGACTCTAGTTACACTTTAACACTAAATTGAATAAAGATATGAAAATTTAATACAAGTAACGATGATAATAAACATTCATCCTTCAAATGGCTTATAGGGATGTGAAATAAGAACTCTAGAACAATACCCACTACTCATAATGACCATCATGAGAAGGACTTTGCATACATTATAGATGAGGCCTTCATCACACACAACAACTTAATGATGATGACACCTCTTAGACAGAGGCATAGGAGAACCACACCACCCATTGATGATGAGTATATGGATACTTGACAAGCAACGACTCTACATGACCTCTAGGAAGGAAATATAGATAATACCTCTATACACTTAAGTACGATAGATCTAGAAGTGATCTAACTAGAGCATAAGAAAACCTTGAGTATAGATAAGGATTAGTCGATCATTCCCTAGTCATTCCCTTGGTGCAAATACTAATCGATAAAAAATATTATTTTATAGAATGGGTTGACTGACCCTTCTTAAATTTCCACATGAATGGGGATATTAATCTAGAGGAATGATTGAATGATTCTTCCTCTTACCCTTAGTTGACAATAATATTAATTTATATGTAGGATGAGAATATTAATCTAGATAAAGGGTTAGATAACCTTTTCATTTTCTCCTTCTTGAAGAGAATACTAATCTAAAGGTCAGTTTGGACATCAGTTCTTCAATATCTACCTCAATTATACTACTAAACTTCAATAAGTGTTGTTTTAATCATTTTCAATCTTCCCTTTGATAAGATTAATAGGGTGAGTGAAACCTTTCTCAAGTTACACTTCCATTGGAATACTAAGTTTGAGGAAGATGTTCAAGCTTTACCTGGTCTCTTCCTTGAAGATAATCCTATGGTTTAGAAAGAGTTAGATGACCATTCCTTGGTCCCCTCCTTAATGAAAATATTATGTGTGAAGAAGGGTTGACCATCCCCTCTTAAAAATCCCCCTTGACAGGAATAAACCACCTAAAGAAGGGTTGGTTAGGAGTTTTTCATGCTTCATTTTGATTAAAATATTAATATATGAGAAGGGTCAACTAACCCTTCTTTAATATATCCCTTAAAAATAATATTAATCTAGAGAAATGGTTGGGCGACTCTTCCTCTACCTCCAGTTACACGAGAATATTAATCTAGAGAAAGTGTTGAATAAAATTTCTTCAAGCTCCCCATTGATGAGAATAATAAGCTTTAGGAAGGGTTGACCAACACTTCTAGGTTATCCTTTGAATTGAAATATGGGATTGATAAACGATCATCCAACCATTTTCTCGTCTGCCATGAAAAAAATACTAATTTTCAACAAGGGTCATTCAACCTTTCCTTAAGAACACCCTTGACGAGAATATTATTCTATAGAAAAAATCATTGAAATTTTTAAAGGAATCCCTAATGATGAAAATACCAATCTAGATAAAGGATTGTTGGAAATTCCTTGGGATTGGCCTTAATGAGAATGTTCTAGGAAGGTTCAATTGATCATTCCCTAGGATACACCTTCACTAGAATAATATTCTCGAGGAAGGGTCAGTCGACCCTTATTCCATGTCTCCCTCAACAAGATTACTAATCTAGAGTAGATGTCAAGGAAGGATCGACCAACCCTTCCTTGACCTCCTCTTCCTCTAGGGGAAATTTATATAGACCCTTATTTGGTATTCCAGTTAATGAAAATATGAATATAGATAACAGATTGAATAGTCCTTGCTAAGATGAAGGAAGGATTGGTTGACCATGTTAGACAACACAATTATTTCAACAAAGGAAAGACACCTTTAGTAACCACTCACACAACCAGATCAAAGATCAACACACTGATGTTTTTATGTGGTAAAACCCATGTGGGGAAACATCCATAACCCTAGCCAACATGGCCCCTTGAGTAAATCTATTAATGCAAAATAAAATATATTACATATATTTTCTCACAATCGATTATCAACAAATGACCCTCCATGCTCTTTAAATAGAGATCATGGACTAGTTGGGTGTTAAGCCATGGATCAATGTAGTCATTAATATAGAGGAGAATATGAACCATCATATCACTCTATGTCGGGGACACATCATGACTGTTAGATTACAAATGCATACTAATGCATACTAAAGAAACAAACTTTAACCTAATGACACAATAGACCAAGTTGATCTTAACTAAATCCTAAGTGTCTAAATATCCTAACATTCCCCCTTAAGAACAACTTGGGATATGATTGAAGGATTTACAAAAGTGAAAAAATAGTATAAAGAAGGATGTAATATACCAGATATAAAATGTATGCAGAACAGAAATAAAATGCTAGTAATGGCATAATAACAACAATATAACCAGAACATTCACCACAATAACACTGAAATGATATAAGAATAACAATAGAAATAGCACTTTGAATCTGAAAGCAATGTTCATGGGCCTCTTCGAGGGGGCAACCTCCTGTTGAGAAGAGCTCTATTACAATAATATCCAAGCTAGGGTTCTCATACCCTCGACTCCTATTTATACTAAAAAGAAGCATCTAGAGGAAGATCCTTCTAGAAGCAGAAGCTTCTATTAGGTTTGCTTACATCCTCCTTATTCTATTTTATTGAAAGGCCTTATTAATATTGACCTTTATTACATCCGAATATATTTTTCTACCTATGTGCGGGTTAGGACCCTAACATGTCTGCCCCCTTAAAAACAGCATTGTCCTCAAGGCTTGAGATGAGGAAATTGTTGCAAAATGGTAGTTGGTTCCCAAGTGGTGTCTGCTGGAGTTGTATCTTTCCACTGGACTAACACTTCCTTGATGGTTCTTTGATGTAGGCGATGCTCACCCTGGTCCAAAAATTCTTCTGGTTGTAGCCAAATGGATCCTTCTTCAACTAACTCTGGAAGGTTGGTTTGAATTTGGCACTTAGCTCCAATCACCTTCTTTAAGCATGAAACATGAAAAACAGGATGTAGCTTCGAATGGATGGGCAAAGCTAACTGATAGGTGACTTGTCCCACACGCTTGAGCACAGTATAAGGACAGTAAAATTTGGAAGCTAGCTTCTGATAATGCTCGACCTTGAGGGAAGTTTGCTTGTAAGGTTGCAGTCGAAGAAACACCTGATCCCCTTCTACAAATTGACATTCAGAGTGACCTTGATCTGCTTGTTGCTTCATGCGATTTTGTGCCATGACCAAATTCTCTTTGAGGGTATGGAGAATAGCCTCTCGAGTTGTAAGTGTTAGGTTAACCACTTGGACCTTCGAGGCACCTGGTAAGTATGAGAAAACTGAAGGTGGCTTATGTCCATATACCACTTCAAAAGGAGTCATGCGTGTAGCTGTATGGTATGAAGTGTTGTACCACCATTCAGCTAGGGGTAACCATTGAGCCCACTGATTTTTCTTTTCCGAGGAAAAACACTTCAAATATGTTTCCAAACACTTGTTGACAACTTCCGATTGGACATCAGTCTGGGGATGATAAGTTGTGCTGAGATGCAATTATGTGCCTTGTATCTTGAACAATTCTTGCCAAAAATTGCTTGTGAAAGTTGGGTCGCAATCAAAAACAATAGAGTGCGGCATGCCATGAAGCTTGAAGACCTGATCCATAAAGATTTGAGCCATCGTGGATGTCGTAAACGGGTGTTGAAGGGAGCATAAATGAGCATACTTGGAAAGGCTATCAACAACCACCATGATGATGGATTTATTTCCTGATTTAGGTAAGCCGATAATAAAATCCATAGAGATATCCTTCCAAATAACAGGTGGAATCGGGAGCAGTTGTAGTGTGCCCGACGATTTGACTATTTCTCCCTTTTTGTGTTGACACACGTCACATTCAGCTACAAAATTATGAATGTCCTGTTTCATGCCATCCCAGAAAAAGGAACGTTTGACCCTGTCATGGGTTTTGGTGAACCCGAAGTGCCCTGCTGTGGGTGTAGCATGAAGCTTAGAAAGTACCATGGATTTAAGCTTTGATTGTTTACTTAAATACAAACATCCTTTGTATCAAAGTTCCTCATGGAGCCAAGAGTACCCTGGGGAAGCTGGAGAATTGGACTGCAATTGCTAGATCAATTGCGAACTTTTGGGATCTTGTAGCCATTCCTGGAAAATGGCTTGGAGCCAATCTGGTACAATGAATGAAAGAGAAAAAAGGGATCCTTCATCTTCATATTTTTGGGAAAGTGCATCTGCAACCACATTGTCTTTGCCTTTCTTATAAATGATCTCATAATCATATCCAAAGAGTTTAG
>ML784217.1:673891-723042 GCA_009831015.1 Picea engelmannii | reverse complement strand
TAGCGCTCCCTCAAAAGGGCCATCAGAGCGTTGTAGCGCTCCCTAGTAAGCTTTAGGGGGCGCTGGCGCCCTCAAAATCTATAACGCTCCTTCAAAAGGGCCTGGGAGCGTTATAACGCTCCCTGACAGTGTATGGGGGAGCGCCGACGCTCCGAGATAGTGTAAGGGGGAGCGCTCCTCTCCAAAACTCAGTTTTTGAAGTGCTTTCAGATGGCAAAAGGTTGTTTGACTTCAGTAGACCAGTTCTCCTCCTTCATATCAATCATGTGAGATGTTATAAGTGTTCCCTTAGTGTCGTTATCATGACAGTATGTCTGAACATCCTTTGCGACACTAGTGACCAACTTGCGACACTTGCGAAAGTTGTGGGAAAGATGCGACACTTACGACAATTGAGAGGGACAATGCGACACTTATCCAGCTGAGCAATTTTGAGGTGTAACAATGACATGCCCAAATTCCTTACCAGGAAGAACTGTGTAGTGATTTGGCAACCCGAGCACAGTTGCGTGGCAATAGACCTTGTCTGTTTTTATTTTTTTATGTTTCTGTCCCCAAGGGTTAAGTATTCAAGGGTTCTACAGATAAGGGTTTTCCCTGTGTTATAGCTCTTTGATATACGTGTAGGGACCAACAGTAGTACTTGGCCCAATATCTCAGGGAACTAACTAAGGAGGATAGACCGTACCCTTAGCCATACTACACGACTACCCAGGTACTAGAGAGTATCTTCCCGAGTGTTGTTCTCGGTGACACTATAGCAGTCAAGCGGATGATTGGTTTATCTAAAGAGGGCTTCAGGTAATCTAGGCCTATCCGTACACAGGTGTTGTCTGATGCGCTACCACTCGAAGGGGTACCAACAGGGGTTACAAGGGTGGCCAACACATGTGAGCTTAAGTACCACTTGTATTTCCTGTGTGTATGAATCCCTCAAACGCGAGTTTATGTGTGTAATGATAGATCTATGTGGCTTAAAGACGCCGGAATACGTCTCTACCCTAAAAAAAAAAATATTTAACCCACACTTTCTATCGAGGAAAGTGCTCTGATACCACTTGTAATATACCAGATAAAAAATGTATGCAGAACAGAAATAAAATGCTAGTAATGGAAGAATAACAACAATATAACGAGGACATTCACCACAATAACACTGAAATGATATAAGAATAACAACAGAAATAACACTTTGAATCTGAAAGCAATGTTCACGGGCCTCTTCGAGGGGGCAACCTCCAGTTGATCAGATCTCTATTACAATAATATCCAAGCTAGGGTTCTCATACCCTCGACTCCTATTTATACTAAAAATAAGCATCTAGAGGAAGATCCTTCTAGAAGCGAAAGCTTCTATTAGGTCTTCTTACATCCGCCTTATTCTATTTTATTGAAAGGCCTTATTAATATTGACCTTTATTACATCTGAATATATTGTTCTACCTATGTGCGGGTTAGGACCCTAACAAAGGAGGCATTAGAGCCTATCGCCCCTTAATGACAACTTCCTAGATTCCTACCATAGATCGAAGTTTGGAAAACTTCGCTTCTATAAGAGACTTTGTGAAAATGTCTGCAACTTGATATTTTGTAGGGAAAAAGAGTGCTTCAATAACTCAATCATGAATGATCTTTCTGATGAAGTGCATGTTTATCTTAATGTTTTTATTGCACTGATGTTGAATTGGATATTTGGCGATCTTGATGGAACTTTGATTGTCTCACCATAGGGTGGTCAAATGTTTCTGTAGGAATCCAAACTCTAAAAGGATCTATTGAAACTACAGGGATTCTTGACTTGCATTAAATGTTGCTCAGTACCTTTCTTTTGCTAAATAAAGAGAAATATCTTGTTGTTTCTTACAAGCCCAAGTAATAGATCTAGAACCAAGGTTGAAAACATAACCTACAGTAGAATTTCGATCATCAGGGTCACTGACTCAATCTGATTCAGTGAAACCAACCAAAAAAAGAGTCCCCCCTGAGTTGTAATGTATCCCAAATTTAATTGTTTCATGGACATACCGAAGTATCCTTTTAGTTTCTTTCTAATGGATTTCATAGGGGTTTTTCATATACTGGGCAACAATTCCAACAACAATGGAAATATCAGGACATGTATGAGTCAAATATAAGAGGCTACCAAGTAATTGATGGTACAAGGTGGCATCAACTTTAAGAGAAGTACAAGCGGCGACAAGTTTGAATCCAAACTAGAAGGAAGAAGGGGCTGGTTTAGAATCATCCATGTGAAAGCGGTGAAGAAGGTCACAAGAATACTTAGACTAGAAAAGAAAGATTCCTTCCTTGGTTTGCAATACATGGAGGCCAATGAAATAATGCAAGTAGCCTAAGTCTTTTATTTCAAATTTCTTTTTAAGGCTATATTTCACCTGGGTTAAAAGTTTAGGGTCACTACCATTGAGGATAAGTTCATCAACATAAAGAAAAATGATTATGAGATGGCTTCCTACTCTCTTGGTATAGACATCTGGGTCATAATTGTTGGGGAATAGGGTGGAGCACGACATGAAATAGAAAACGCAGTATTGCAAAAAATCGAAGAGGAACAAAAAAATTTGAAGATAGAGGGTGGTGTCTAAAGACATCGTTACAACACTTAAGCATAGTACATTGTGATCAAAACATCACAGTGCATATTCGATCTCTTTATCATCATGATCACTTGATTGGTATGTTGATAATGACCCAAGGGGCCTAGTATTTATAGCCTCAATATCTAACCAACCTCCACAGAATCTGGAAGATCTTGTCCACATGTAACCATGGGTTGTTAGAGTTGACTCCGTCAAATCCACGCTATCAAGTCAGATCGACAAGGATTCTCTACTAGAACACCTATGCATCCAAATTGTAGTCTGTTGTTGGGTTGGTCAATCCACCACCCAAGTATCTTCGACTATTGGTCAATTGTCCAACCGGAAGGCACATCGACTACTCAAATGATTGGTGCAGTGTGTCGATTGATCGCCCAACTAACTATATCCAGATGTAGGTTGACTACTCGACCAACTAAACCCAGGATATGTGTGATGAATCATCAATGTTTGATGTTCCAACACCCCCCCATTAGCACACGTCTCAGAAGATCTAGGAGGTGAAATTTAGGGAAAATTTTAGGGGCTATATATTTCCCATGGGCTAATTTTCCATGCTTTTTCCAAAAAAAAGATTCATCAATCTCCATTTTTTATAAAAGTTATGTTCCCAAATTCTATAGAATAAAATTATTTTATCGTAAAAATAATCCAAATTTTATAGAAAATATATAAAATCCTTAGAAATTTGAATATTTTTACATAAATATCGCCAAACATTTTATAGTTTGCATATTAAGTACTAGTAATATTCACCAAGGTTTCTACATTATGAGATAAATTTTCATCCTTAAAATTATCCTTGAAGATTATCCTTGAAGATTCACCAAGTCTTTTGGTGTTGCAAATTACAATTGTCAAGTGAACACAAATGAAGGGATTAAAAGCAATTATGATTTATAGTAGCAAAATATTTAATTGAAATCCATTTATGACTAATTGGGATCGATTTTGTGGTATCATTTTTGTGGATAGATTCATGCAACTAATGTGTTGCCATACAACTAACTTGTTCATACAAGGACACTCTAGGAGAAAGTGGTTTTCATATTCAACCCTTTGAGTGTCACAAGGCGACATATTTTTTCATGCCATTGTGTTTTCTTTTTATATTTTATAATGAAATAAATTTTTCATCAAAATAATTTTTTGTATACTAGAACCTTTCATAAAGATATGAAAGATATTTATATTTTTGATAAATTTAAAAATTCTTCTTGTCATTCAAAATATAAAATTTTGTCTTTCTCTTGATATATTGTTATTAGATATTTGGTTCAAAATAAAAAAATAATATTTTTCTTGATATAATACATTGGTATTAGGCACTTAATTTACATTGAACACTTTATTAATATTGTTTGAATTTGTTCAATTATTTATATTTTATGTGTTGGTGTTTTGATTACTATTTTATTTTAAATAGTTTAATTAAAATTTATATTTTGTATCTTAATATTTTGATTATTATTTTAAACAATTTACTTTCAAATAAACCAACAAAATAAATGTGAAAACAAAAAAATATATATAATTAGATTTCTATTAAATTAGACTGCTATTAGATTTTCATGAATATCACTTGTGGATGTTCAAAACATCATTTAATATGTGTCTTGCATACTTTATTTAATATTCAGTGCAGTGCATTACTGTTTTGTTTTAAAATCCATATCAATGCTTCTATGTTCTATTTCACTTGATATAAATGGTTATACTTTTAATATAACTAAAAAAAATTTAACATAAAAAAAATAAATTAAACAACTTTTAACATAAATAATCAAAACTTTTATGCAACTATTATTAGAATTTTAATAATTACTCTACGTTAATCTAAACTTTAAAAATCTAAATACATTATTTTTAATAATAAGTTAACAGATACCTAAACTTCCAAAACACTAAATACATTAACCTAAACTTCCAAAACACTAAATACTTTAACGTAAACATCAAAAAACTAAATAGGTTAACTTTTTAAACAAGACGGTAACCTAAACTTCAAAAACCATAAATACCAATAGAGTTTACCAGAATGAACAGTGAACACTTAGCTCCAGAATGAACAGTGAACACTTAGCTCCAGAATGAACCAGTAGTCGTATATCACTAGTTTAAACTTCAAACACCATAAATACCAACGCCGTTTACCAGTGAAGAGTGAACAATCAGTTCCAGAATGAACCTATATGTGTGCGAACAAAAAATATTAATTAACACATTTAGCATTCCATTTATTTATTACATCTGTAATGTAATAAGTTTACAGTATAAATATAATAAGTTTCTTATTAATACATTATATTGATAAATTTGATCGTTTATATTTAACTTATTTAGTCTTTTTTGCAGTCAATATTATGGCCAACAATAGTTTCTTAACTTGAAAATATTTGACTCTACACTCTGCCTCTTAATACCAAAGGATTACAAACCTAAATCTAAATCTAAGAGGCTGAGTATTAATACCAAAGGATTACAAACCTAAATCTAAATCTAAGAGGCTGAGTATTAATTAATACATTCATTAGGGTTTGTAATATAAATTAAGGTTTATAATCATTTAGATTTAGGGTTTGTACTCTCCTTGCCTCTTCTGTCCTTTTAGATTTAGGAACGTATTGATAAATGTGTTTGTTGACAAGGAGGAACGTTTTATTTTATATATATATCGACTATATGCATGTTCTCAACAGAAAATAGTGTGTTCATACCCTATAATCATGAAAATATAATGATGGAGATGCAAACTAACAAAGGCACATAAACAATAATTCTGTGTATATTTCAGTGGAATGTGTGCAATTTTCCAAGCACTAATGTCGCTCTGTTGTTCTGATCAATATTTTCTCCAAAACAACGTAGTTCTCCTCTCCTCTCCCCACGGGATGGTCTCCTTAAGCTTTGGTATAGTTGTGCAACAACATGCACGTATGAATTCAATTGTATATTATTACTCCTATAAATCATCGTACTCGTAGTACTTGTATCCTTTTTTTCCAGTCCTCTCCTTAGTGTCGACTCATAAAATTACTCCCAATACTCTTTGGTTGCCACTCCTCTCCATGGCATAGTGAAACCATTATGAGAACCTACATAATTATTTATTTATTCATGACAGTATTAATGAGAGGCAGCATAATTATTTATTCATGGAAAAATTAATTATTTATTATTAGAGAGGATTCATATTCTTGGTAAGTGCTAATAAAAGGCCCAATAATGATTTAGTTGTGGCCACTCCTCAACATGGGATTGGTAAAAAGAAATCACATGCCAAGTAGCTATCATAGTAAATTCTTAATCATATTATGTAAAAGTGAAATAGTAAACAACAAAAATAATGATAAACCAATGAATTTATAAATGTAAGGGAATTAATACTTGTTAGGATCTTTAAAGCCACTGATTAATTTTGTAATAGAAAACCAAAAAAAAATATACACAAATTCAATCACACAGGAGACAATAGTTTACATGGTAAAACCCTTATTCATCTCATGAGGGAAACATCCACGGGACAATGGCAACGACATTCTTATTGTTACAACCAACAACATGAAGAGGGCTTGAAGCCCTGGCTCAATATTTGTCTCTCAGGCACACATATTTAAACAACTCCTACCACGGTTACAATGAAACTAATTCATTAATTATACATTCTAACTTAGGTTGCCTTATCTCAACCAAAAGCTGAATAATAAGATTTAGATCCACATCCCGTGGGGATTTGTTGTCACCATTTCAACAATCTCCACCTTGACAACAATTTGTCTGATGCCTTGTCCAATTTGATTTATCACCTTCGAGAAAAGTAAATCACGACCACAACTTCTCTTCAATATCGATTCCAAAAAACATGTCTGCACAACTTGCTCGAATATGGACCACTCCACCTCCATTAGTAACATGTCTTACAAAGTTATACCATGTCCAATTTAGGTAAGCTGAACTATGTGTCAAATGAACAAGGCTTTGACTACCACAGAAAACAAAACCTGCACTTTGTCCAAACTAGCCCAATGGTCCCTTTATACTCATAAAAGACAAAACTTGAAGTAGATATTTTATTGTCCAAATCCTCACATTGAAACCACTGTAGGTGATACATGTGTCTCTAAGATACCAAAGCACCCAATTTCATTGCTTTACCTGGATTTGTCATGTGACCACTGGCAACACCAACTGCATGTGAAATGTTTGATACTTGAACATATCAAACCTTTCCATCGCATACTTTATACTTCCAACTAGCATACAATACATGAGACATAACCTTTTCTTCCATACTACAAGGATATACACCTGAAGAAAACAAATGGAAAACCAAAGGGATAATTTCCGGTTTCACATTATTCATGTCGAATTTCCTGAGTATCTTTTCCTTATACTGCAACTGTGATAACCAAAGCTTGTCATCTTTCATGTTTCTATGTATTTCCATGCCCAAGATTTGTTTTTGCTGCTCCTTGATCCTTGACCACGAACATACTTGCCAACTGAACCAACCTGCTGATCTTAACCATGCTTTTACTTCAAAAAACATATCGTCGGCAATATAAACACCAAGATAATGAATGTACCATAAACACAATGGTTAAATTCATTTCTTGTAAAAATTGGCTCACCATGAAGGAATCACCCATCTTGTACCAATGCCTGATGCACATTTCAGACCATACAATGACTACTTGAGCTTGCAAACAAAACTTTTGTTGCGATACTGAACAAACTCTTATGGTTGTTCGATATACATATCTTCTCATACAAATCTCCATAAAAAACTTGTCTTAGCATGTAGCTACAACAAATAGTGCCAACGCTACATGAATAGAGAAAATCTTAACAACTAATGAGAATATTTCATGGAAATCATAGCCTTCCAAATACCTTTCTGCTATCAATCATGTTTTATTCCTTTCATCTTTTACTATGTCTGATTTGAGAAGAAATCCATCAAACACTATCTCTGTTAATGACGATCTATATCCCTTGACATTGTTATTATAACCAACAAAGATCTACCTGTTTGATCTGGATCCTACTTAGAATGTTGATGAGAGCATGAACATAACAATTAAACAATTTCAAAAAATTGAGTAATCACAAGAGAAGAACTGTTCAATATACCTCTTCCAGAATCTTCCAACCTTTTGCAACTAATGGTGACCGATTGTTCAGATAGCACTTAATTGTTTTTTACCACAACTCATGCTGCAACTTCGCATTACTAAAGATGCCATTCGACCCCAAATGTGCTGCAATAATTTCCAAAATTCCAAGGAATATGAACCTACCTCCATCATGTGTTCTCAAACCCTTGATTGAACCTGTTAATACTTAAACATGTCAACCTTTCTATTGACCCAACTTTTTGACCAAGGCACCTTTAGTGCTCCACCTTGAACAAAGTATTCGAAACCTTGACCAAATCCGGCCAAGACTGCCAAATGAGCTTTTCACTGCTCACTTCCAAGCCACTTTACAATGAAGTTTCATGACACGCTCCATGACATGCATGACATGACCGAGCCCTTAAACATGCTCCATGACATGCAATTATATGGACACCATACCACAGACAACCAATAATCATGGGCCTGAAACCAACAACTTATGTACAAAGTTTTAATTCATGACTCATGCCCCCCACCCTTCTTTAGTCTACCTAAATCTATACTTTGATAGGTGACTTAATAGAACCAGGATACTCATGCCTAACCAGATCTTAGAGCAATATGCTCAATTACATATAACTAAAAATACAACTCCATAAGAAAATAGTTGCCATTTACATTTACATTTACCATCCAGTTGTCAATTCTACCACGTAAATCAATTTCACCTTTTACTCTTCCTTTTATTAAAAAGAAATTAAAAAATTCACCTTTTCTTTAATTCCAAAGTAAATCCTTCAACATTCACCTTTACTTTAATTCCAAAATAAATCCTCCAACATTCACCTTACAAAAAAAAAATTAACCATTCACCTCATGTCAAAATTCAATGTGAATTTACTTCAATGTGAATTTAAAAGTTCAATGCTAATTTACCATGCGAATTTTTAATTCCTCCAATACCTTTTAAAACACGTGACTTTAAAAAAAACAAGCCCCTTTAAAAACCATACCTTAAAAACAAAATTTCAACTCATAAAATTTTTAAAAAAGTCACAGCACCACCCGATGTGAGTGGCTTGCGTACTTCAAAGTGTCGTTGCACCTCCCGTATGGCTGGCCTGCGGAAATGTGAAAAAATATCCATGGAATCGCTGCACCTGCCGTTATGGTTGGCCTGCGGAAAGTTTGAAATTTACACCTGCGAAAATTTTGAAATTTACGCCTGTGTGAAGTGTGCATTAGTGGCCGCCGCGACCTTCGCGAGGAGAGACCTGCGGAAATTCGGAGATTGATGCGCCTTCTCTTTTAATTCGAAAACTTGATATTTACTGGTCTCACGTATCTCCAATCAGAAATCCTCTGATACTACTTGTTATCAGAAATCCTTTGATACTATTTGTAATAAAAAATTAAAGAAAAAATGATATACAAATTCAATCATATAGGAGACAATAGTTTACGTAGTAAAACCCTTCTTTGTTTTATGAAGAAAACATCCACGGAACAATGGCAACGACATTCTTATTTTTCAACAAACGGGAGATTACAACTAGCAACCTTGAGAGGGCTTGAAACCCTGGCTCAATATTTGTCTCCTAAGCACACATATTTAAACAACTCCTCCCATGGTTACAATGAAACGAATTTATTAATTATACATTTTAACTTAGATTGTCTTGTCTCAACCAAAAGCTGAATAATAGGATTTAAATCCACATCCTATGGAAATTTGTTGTCACCATTTCAACAATACTAACAATCTTATTCATTGATTTAGAAATGACAAAATATAATAGAATTTTTAATTCATAACCATCCAATTATATTTTATAATTAACAGATAGATTAATCCATCTATTCCAATAGAGCGACACCTATCAGCAAGTTACCTTGAAGGAATAGATGTGATGCTAGAGAAAAACCCATCAGAAGATCATTGGAAGAGACCCAAGGGGTCTTATCAACTTTACTAAAGGGAGTGGGTTCCCATAATTTGTTTCTTTGTTTTCTTAAGAATTGTAAGTAGAATCTAGGATTTGAATTGAGATTGATTGTTATTGAGATCTCGAGAGTTATAGAGATCTAGAGTTGTCTTAGGTGTAATGGAATAATTTTAGAGATCTCGAGGATCGATGACCCTCGTTTGTCTCGCAAATGTGGACCAAATCGAATCCTGTTGAGGACACCTACAGAAACTTGCGGGAAGAGGCCACAGTATCCGTCGATCAGTGGAAGAAGGGCTCCAGAACTGTTCGATCGAGATCTGGTTGTAGTGTAAGTCAAAGTTAACAAGGACCGTGGATTAATTCGGTCAACATTCAGGAGCCGTCGGATCGACAGTCAGTCTATTCAAAGAGCATATTGTCGTGAGGGTTGATTGAACGGGAGCCGTCCAAGTCAATGCAAGATTAAATTATCGTCATTGATCTGTCCAGAGGTAAGCGTTCTCCAGCTAAGCGCTTAGACGTGGCCTTCAGTCACATGCAAAGAGACTAAGGTGCGACAGTCTCAGTTCCAGGTTTGAGTTTAAGCGCTCTTCGAATTAGCGCTGGGACACACCTTTTGGTTACATGAAATAAGACTTAAGCGCTGGAGAGCTTCGGTACAAATTGATAGTTAAGCACCTTTTACATCAGCCTATGGTCCTGGCGCTTGGTCACGTGAAGAAATAGCTAAGCGCCGAGCTCTAACACTGATACATGAACAAAACCATATTTTAAGCTTAATTTTACATGGGCAGCAGAAAATTTTGAGCTAGGAGAAGACTGGACTGCTAGACATGCAGGCAGAGTTTTGAATACTCTGCAATATAAAAGGATTTGGCCCTGGTGGGGCCATCAACATGGCTCTATGATCCAAAAAGTTGTGTCTTCATTGAGTCTAAAGTTTAGATGTTTTTACTTCCTTCTTAGTGATCAAACTTTTTGAAGTATAGGCATCATAAATCAGATACCTTTGTTATCTTTTTGGGAAGTTAGGACTTTGTTTTTAATTCATTGAAATTGTTTTTATTTGGGTATGTAAGATGCGTTGTTATTTTGGGGTGGGTGTAAGTTAATAATGGTCTCTCATGAAGTATCAGTGGCAATGCAAACATGGAAAAATGATAATCTCTTAACTTTGAGAGATTATTCAAGGTACTTTTACAATGAATTTGGCTATGGTGTAAAAACATGAATTGTAGAAAATTGAATTAGCTTTTCAAATATTAATTTGCATTTATAAAAAAATTGAATAACTATGTGAAATTTGATTTTTTCTAATAGTAGTATGTTATTTTTCAAGAAAAATATAATGTATATGTCTCTGTTAGTGTAGGTGTTGAGTACCTTGATGATGGAATTTCCTTAAAAAATAATTGTATAATTGTAGAGAACCAATTTTTCTATTGCGGGGTATTTTTTCAAAATTTATAATATTAATTTTATTTTACTTTAAATTATGAAATTCATTATATCCTAGAAATACAACACCTTGCATTGGTGTAGGCTACGAGAGTTGTAACATTATCAAACATGTTTCTTTTTAGATTCCATAGTTTCATCAACAATGAATTTGTGTATCCTATAGAAAAGTAATGTCAAAAATAAAAATAATGATAGGTATTCACAAAATTGGAGGTTTTAATGTATTTGTAGACCAAACCACTAGGTTTGTCATCTCAAACCTAAATTTAAGGAAACCAAATCAACAAACATACATACTATACTTGTCACTCTTTTCCCAAAAAATTGAAATGAAAATAACATGCACACACTCTAAGAATGCACATACATTCTAAGAACACATGCACTTTCTAAAGCACACGTGTGATCCTATTTCTAATGCCATTTCTCTCCCTTTCTCTCTTTCTCTTCCCTTCCTCCCCCCTCCCCCTCTCTCTGTCTCTTCCTCTCTTCTCCCCACTCTCTCTCCCACTCTCTCATACCTTCCCTCTTTCCCTCTCTCTTCCTTTCCCTCTCTCTTTTTACCTCTCTCCCCTATCTCTCTAACTCCCTCTCTCTTACTTTCTCCCTCTCTCTCTCTCTCTCTCACTCCCTCATACTCTCTCTTGTTGGACAATTGGTTGTCATTAATGTCAACCCTTGGAAAGGACAAAGATTCCCTAGAGCTATGGTCAACATTGATGATAAGTCGATTGTCATTGATGTCAACAGAAGTGGTTGATGTCAACAGATGTGATGGGTGCATTTTTGTGATGAGAAATCTTACCTTGTAGATAGGTTAAGCTCCTCTTTGGACCAAGACCCCTTCTTTGGTCCAAAGATAGATGTAAAAAAATGGTTGATACTTTCATTATAGATCTAGTTCACAACCAATCAAAATGAGAAAGAGAAATAGTGTAATGTACCTTGTTTCGATGTTTGTCCTCACTGCTCCAAGCTTTAGGCTTGATCTCCAAGATTTTTAGCGTGATTCAGAACCTGTGATGAACAACAAAGAAATCCTTTCTCCTACTCTGTGTGATTAGATAAAATAGATCTATCTATGCCTGATTGACTCAAGCATAGACATTATAATGAACAACATAATGATAGGAATAGGCCAATTTAATATTAAATGGAAAGCCAAAAGAAGGCACTTACAAATCACGTTGATGTTGTAGAAATCTTCTCCAAGATCTACTCATCCAACCCTTGATTGAAATTATTGATATCAAAATGATGATGATTCAATGTATTTCCCTCTCTCAGGATCAAAGGTTTGACACCTAAAATCTTCCCCCTTTCACCATGGAAATGCCTTTAATTTATAGGATTGGGAGGCTCAACCACCATGGGCTATTTAGGGAAGTGGTTGATGATATGGCTCCATGAGTTGGCATTTGATCCTAAGATAGAGCCATAGGATAGGATTTGAGCAATACCAACCTCATCTCTTCGGAGTTGGCCCTTAGGAAAATGTGGGATTCTCCATAGTTTCCTCTAACCAAAGTGGTGCTCCCCCTGAGTTAGAGACAAGGTATCAATGTTTCTCCCTAAAAAAGAAAAAGGGGATGCCACCCTATGCAGTGGAACTCCCCCAACATGGCCGGGGGGGCGTCACCCTTCATAAATTCTCAAAAAATGGTTGAATTTCCAAGTAAACAACATGTTTATGTCCTTGAAATGATGGGTTTCTTCCTCCAACATGACTTAGGAATCATAGAAAATGTATTTCATGGTGTCAATAAGTTGCCACACTTGGAAAAGTGCATGTGACACTTATCAAGGTGCATATGACACTTGACAAAGTGCACACGACACTTAACAAGGTGCATATGACACTTTGTGACATTTGTGACACTTGCGACACTTAATGTGTGAAACTTAAGTGTGAAATTTTGATGTGTAACAGACGCCCCCTAAAGTGTGAGGTCAGAAGAGAAATGGATGGCTGAAAGACTTTACAAAAATCAATGCAAGGGTGTTGGAGTAAGAGAACCTGGTAGAAGCTGCAAACAATGATGCAAATGGATGTCGGTGGCCTCCCACCTATTCCAACTGGCTCATTTTGGCAATTTTCCAGTTTGGCAGTTTTTTTGTTTTCCTATTTTTCAAGTCCCTCACTTGCAGGGCCGTTTTGAGGCCCTAAACAACCTTTTTAGGGCTTGCCAAATTTGCAAATGACCTTTGATAGTTTGCAGCAAAATGTGTATTCCTCGAATAGACCTTTCCAACGGGCTATCGTGAGCCTAAAGCGGAGATCGTATGCAAACGTTACGACCCCAGGAAGTTGATGTACTAACTTACCCGAACGGGGCCCACATGAATTTTGGTGCTTCATCTCCTAGGGTTAGGTTTTTGGATGTCTAGGGTTTTTGACATTCCTGTTTATTGTAAAAAAGGCCTTCAGAGCCTCACCGTAATCATCTTCTTGCGAATGAGTGTATCCATCACATCTCTTCTTAGAGATAAGCCGCCACCACTCAAGCAATCTTGTTTTCTGCTGCATTTTACAGTTTAAGCTTATTTCCTTATTGAATAGAAAACCAGTTTTACTATACCTCTGTTATTTTGTGTTAAGCATATTTTAATAATCTGTATTCATTCTGTTATGCTCATAAAATCTGGATCAGTGGTATCAGAGCGGTCTGCTCCTTGTCATCTTAATTCATGTCCCCAACGAGGTCAGGGTACAAAGAATTGGGTCTTGAGATTGTTTCTCCTGAGGAAAAAATCTCTCACATGCCCAAACGACCTCTCATGGCAGGAGAAAAGAAAGATGACAGGACAAGAGATTCTTTCAAAATGTTACTTGAGGAAGCCCTCACACAACAGAGGAACGAGATGATGGATAGTTTCATGCAAATCCTTCGGCGGCTACCAACAGGCGATGCATCTTCCTCGAGTGGAGGTGTCGCCCCCTTCAAGGTACAAATCAACTTCGATATTCCTATATTTGAAGGCTAGATAAATGGAGATGTTGTAGACAAGTGGTTGAATTTACTAGAAGGGTATTTTTCTGTCCATAACTTTTCAAATAGAGAAAAAATTACTTTTTCACTCCTCAAAGTTGTTCCCCATGTCAAAGATTGGTGGGGAACTTTCTGTGAGCAAGAGGAAATAGAGGAACCCTCATTATTTACAGTAGTGACCACCTGGGAATCATTCAGGGATGCTATTAAGAAAAAATACTACCTTGTCGGAAGTTATGACGAATTGTTGTGGCATGAAAGAGTCCAATCAGTGCTAGATTTCACAAATATCTTCCATACCCTGTGCACCAAGATGGGTATCAAAGATTCAGAGCGACATCCGGTGCTCAAGTATTGTGGTTCTTTTCATAGATACATCCAGACCGAATGGAATTTCTGGACATCTCGTCCTTGGGCGTGGCCTATCGATATGTCGTCAAAATCGAGTAGAAGCTCAAATAAACGACATGACAATTTGGGCCTGGGAACCCCTCGCAGCAAAAGCCAGGAAAGGGTGGCCCCAACCTACAAAACAAAGGACATAGAAAATATGGACAATATCAGGAAAACCAGTCCAAGATGCAAGCAAATAAGGACACTGGAAAGACAAAGAAGGATATCAGGAAGTGGTGCGACTTCCATAAGAGCCCTTGGCATAACACTATTGATTGCCGCTCAAAGCAGTCGTTGGTGGTCGAAGTGAAAGCCTTTGAATTAGATGTGGGTTCTGACTCTGAGTTAGAACTAGAAAGGGGAATATGGATCATTTACATGGAACCCAGTTCCACCATTGCTACCACCAAGAGCTAGCCTAGTGAACCAGATGAGCCAGAAGAAGGCGAGTGCCTTTTCCATTCACAGATGTGGGTAAAAGGCACCCTATTGCACTTCATCGTTGATAGAGGTAGCTAAAAGAACCTCATATCAGCAGAGGTTGTCAAGCGACTAGCCCTGCTGACAATGTCACACCCGCAACCCTACACCATTGGATGGCTCCGCCAAGGAAGCGATCTCTGCATCAGCCAGCAATGTCAACTGTCGTACGACATCAAGCCCTTCAAAGACGAGGTATTGCGTGATGTTGCTCCTCTCGAATTTTGTAATGTTCTTTTGGGCCAACCTTATTTATGGAAACATCATGTTGTATATGATTCTAGGTCTCGTAGTGTTATTATTACTTTGAACAGGAAATTGTACAGGATACCCAAGGCAGTCCCTCCTAGTGTTATTTCCTTGATATTTTCCAAGCAATGCAGGAAGTTCATCTCTCAGACCGAGAAATTTTTCTTCTTCATGATTCGCTCTCAGAGTAAGCGAAATATCCCAGCCAAATCCAAGGCCTTCGCGACCGATCTCTCCATACAATAGAAGCAAGTGGATAAGTTCGTGGAAGAATACGCAAATATCTTCTCCTCTCCTACCGGGGTAACTCTACACTCGCAGGTCAAGCATCCCAACGATCTGACCCCAGGCTCATCACTACCCAATGGGTCAGTATACCACCGCTCTCTATTAGAAAACAAGGAGATCAAGAGGCAGATCCAAGAACTACTCCACAAGGGGCACATCCATCCCAGCTCATCACCTTGTGGGAGCCCAATTGTACTAGTGCAGAAGAAAGATGGGACCTGACGACTTTGCATTGATTACCGGGCCCTGAATAAAATCATAGTTTGGAACCAGTACCCGATTCCCCGAATCGACAACCTCCTTGATCAGCTCATGGGGGCCAAATACTTTAGTAATATTGATCAGAAGATTGGCTACCACTAGGTCCCAATAGAATAGACAGATGTATGGAAGATTGCCTTCAAGTCAAAAGAAGGTCTTTTTGAATGGTTGTTCATGCCCTTTGGTTTGAAAAATGCTCTAGAAAATTTTATGAGGATGATGGACGATATCCTGTGACCTTTCACCAATACTTTTTTAGTGGTGTACATGGATGGCATCCTCATCTACAACAAGAATTGGGCAAAACACTTGCATCATATTCAACAACACCCCACGGCAACACAAACTATATGAAAACTTGGAAAAATGCTCCTTAGACATGGACAGGGTCCATTACTAAGGCTACATCATTGATCAGCATGGTGTGCATGTGGATCCATCCAAGATATAGGTCATCCGTGACTGTCTAGCCCCAACCATACTCACTGAGCTTCAGAGCTTCTTGGGCCTCACCAATTTCTATCACAGGTTCGTTTTGGGATTCTCTCATATCACATGGGCCCTCAGCCAAGTAACCAGGGGTGGTGGTAAGGAAACATTTGTGTGGGGCATTTCCCAACAACAAACCTTCAATGACTTGAAGCAGTGTTTGTGCTCATCCTCGATACTTTCATTACCGTACCTGTAACATCCCTTTAAGATTGAGACAGATGCTTCAGACTATGTTGTGGGCGTCATTCTCACTCAACACAGCCACCCCATGGCGTATCATAGTGAGACACTATCAGATGTTGTCTGTAAGTACCCTACTTACAAAAAGAAATGTACTCCATTGTGCAAGCCTGCCACTAGTGGAGACATTACATTTTGGGGAAGGAGACAATCATCCACACTAATCACAAGCCACTATAGTTCATGCAGACCCAAGGAAAATTGCAAAATGATCGCCATCATAAGTGGTCCACATACTTACATCAGTTACACCTCAACATCAAGTATAAAACAAGAAGTACCAACCGAGTTGTTGATTTCCTCAGACGACCTTCATTCACCGCACTTACCACGGTGCTAGACTCTTGTGGCCATCAGACCTCCAGATGGCTCCACATCTATGATACAGACCCTGACTTCTCCACCACCTACCAAATGTTAGGAGCAAACTTAGTGGTCACTAATTTCCATCTTCAGGATGGGATGTTGTGTCGTCTGGGCCATCTATGAATTCTATCAAGCGAGCGCGTGAAGCTAATTTGGGAAGCTCACTATAGTTAGGTGGCATGACACTTTGGCGTCGAAAAGACAATGGCAGTGCCGCAAAAACATTTCTAATGGTCGAAACTTCGACAGGATGTCAGCAAGTATAGCAGGTCCTGCACCGCCTGTGCTATTGCCAAACCGACCACTAAGAAATAGTGCTTGTACACCCCTCTACCTACTCCTGACAAGCCGTGAGAATCCATCTCAATGGACTACATGTCGGGCCTCCCATCCACCAAGTGGGGAAATGACTATGTTTTTGTGTTTGTTGATCGCTTTTACAAGATGGCAATTATGGTCGCCTACAAAAAGAACATCACTACAGAGGCCACTGCCAAGCTCTTCTTTGAATGCGTCTAGGCACACTTTGGGATCTCACAAACTATTGTCTCAGATCAGGATAGTCAATTCCTCAACACATTATGGTCGAGCCTTGGATACCAAGCTCACCAAATCCATTGGCTTCCACCCCCAGACAGATGGCCAAACTGAGGTCGTCAATCGAATGATCGTACATATCTTGTGCATGTACAATCCCAAGCACCCCCACACATGGGATGAGAGTCTTCCCTATGTCCATCATAGCTACAATCGATCCCTGCATTTCTCAATTAGCCACAACCCCTTTCAGGTGGGTTTGGGATTCCAACCACTAGGCCCCATGGATGTTTCACTACCCCTGGCGACCACCTTGGATGACTCGTCCCCTACTCCAACAAAATCTGAAAAAGCAACCTGTCTCATTGAGCGGATCCAACACATCTGCCAATAGGTTCAAGATATTTTACAGAAGACCAATTCCAAGTACAAGCAGCGCCATGATCAACATCGGGTGCCACACAAGTTTCAGGTGGGTGACAAAGTTTGGTTGCACTTGTAGAAAGAACACCTTATAGGGCCCCATCGGATGCTTCGCCAATGCAGTATGGGCCATACACCATCACCAAGGCTATGGGTGACAATATTTTTGTGCTCAACATTCCCCCTTTCCTTGGCCTGCACCCAGTCTTCAACGTGGCTCTCCTTCGGTCATATTTCCCACCATTATTGGACACCTCAGAGATAACAAAGAAGTTGACACCAATAGAGCTCAACCTTGACTGCATGAAACAGGAATCCAATGATCAGATTGTGGACACAGAGATCAATGGCACCCGAAAACAAAGGATCCAACTGTATCAAGTTGTCAAAGCAGGGAAACTCCTGCACCAAGGCAAATGGCTCACCCGAGGCCAAATTCAGCAAAAATTTCCTCATCTTATGGGGGAACTCAATGCAATGGAGACCATTACTTCCTAATGGGGGAGGATTGATCCATATGGATTTCGGTGACCTCCCACCTATTCCAACTAGTTCATTTTGGAAGTTTTCTAGTTTGGCAGTTTTTTTGTTTTCCTAGTTTTCGGGTCCCTGACTTGCGGGGTCATTTTGAGGCCCCAAACAACGTTTTTAGGGCTCACCACGGTCGAAAATGTGTAGTCCTTGAATAGTTTACAGCAAAATGTGTAGTCCTTGGATAGAACTTTCCAACTAGTTATTGTGTGCCTAAAACAAAGATTGTATGCAAAAGTTACGACCCTGGGAAGTTGATGCACTAACTTACCCAAACAGGGCCCACATGACTTTTGGCGCTTCCTCTCTTGGGGTTAGGTTTTTGGATGTCTAGGGTTTTTGAAATTCCTGTTTATTGTAAAAAAGGTCTTCATAGCCTCATTATAATCATATTCTTGTAAATTAGTGCAACCGTCACATCTCTTCTCATAGATAAGCCGCCACCATTCCAGCAAGCTTGTTTTCCACTGCATTTTACAATTTCATCTTATTTCCTTATTGAATAGAAAACTAGTTTTACAGTATCTATGTTATTTTGTGTTAAGCATATTTTAATAATCTATATTAATTTCGTTCTGCTCATAAAATATGGATCAAACAACCATCAAACAATATAAATATATGTTTCAATCTCAATGCAGGAATACATATGCTCGGAATACGAGTTTACTCAAAGCATGGTCATCGACCAATACACTATGTATCCATGATAATACTGACTAAGGATATGGATAGCATAGATACAATGTGGATCCATAACTCCATGACATGAACTAATGGCAACCACAAAATTTTACGCAGTGGAGCTACTAGAAGACAAAACATAGCCATAGATCAATACAATATGGATCTATGTGACAATATATTTATCAGTAAGATTTCCAGCATGGATATTATAATGGAATCTTTTACATGTTCAAATGATATCCATTGCAACCTAGGAAAGGTACATAAAAGAGTGAGCACCCAACCCACTTCGTCCCGATCCCAAAATGATACAATTATAGCCATATGAATAGTTGACTTGATGTCAAACATGGTAGAAACCACTTGATTACCAGTCATTGAGGTATATCGTTAACAAGTGCGAGGGAAATCACCAATGATGACAATGATTCCCAAGGTACCTTTAGTACATTCCAACAAATGTGAATAAATGAGTTGAGTTCAAACTGTTAGGGACCTAACCTCCCTAACCCCTCATGTAGGTAGAATAATATAATTCCATGTAACACAGGACAATATTAATAAGTCCCAGCAATAAGGAAGAATAAGTCAAATGTAAGAAGAACTAATAGAAGCTTCCACTTCTAGAAGGATCTTCCTCTAAATTGTTCTTTTGAATAGATATATTTAGTATAAATAGAAGTAGAGGGTATGAGAAATCTTGTCTTGGATATTATTGTAATAGATCTTTTCTCTGCTAGAGGTTTCCCCCTCAAAGAGGCAAGTGAACATTGCTATCAGTGATTAAAGTGATCTTTCTGGTGTTATTCTAGTATTGTTTTGATTATATCCTTGCTTCTTTGTCATTTCTAGCTAAATATTTATGTTTTGCCTACTATTTTATATCTGGAATACTACAAGTGATATCAGAGCACCTTCATCAACAAAAAATTGTGGGTTAAATTTTTTCAGGGTAGAGACGTATTCCAGTGTCTTAAAGCTACAAAGATCTCTCATTACGCGCATAAAATCACAGTCAGAGAGTCATACACGTAGGAAATACAAGTGGTACTCAAGCAAACATTTGTTGACCACACTTGTAACCCCTGTTGGTACCCCTTTGAGTAGTATCACATCAAACAACACCTGTATATGGATCGACATAGATTTCTTAAAGCCCTCCCTAGATAAATCGATTGGCCGCCTGACTGCTATAGTGCCATCGAGAACAACACTCGGGAAGATACTCTATAGTATCTGGGTAGTTGGGTAGTATAGCTAAGGGAATGATCTATCCTCCTTAGTTGGTTCCCTGAAATATTGGACCAAGTACTATTGTTGGACCCCACACGTATATCAGAGAGATATAAAACAGGGAAAACCCTTTTCTATAGAAACCCTGAATATCCTACCCCTGGGGACAGAAACAAAAACAAAACATAACAGACAAGATATATTGTCATGCAACTACACCTTCTGCATGATGGTTGTGAAATTACTACACATTTCTTCCTGTTAATCATTTTGGCATTTTTTTCACTTTAGTATTATTCAGGATGGAGTATAGTGGTCCCACCGGTACACTTATTTGGGACCTATCCCACTGGGTTCCTCTCTTCTCCCTGATTTCAGTGATACATATCATTTTTAACGCAAATTTGTTTATGGACCCGACCCGTCTCCGACACCCTTATCTGGCTCCTATCCCTTTGGATCCCCCTTTTCTCCCTGATCATAGTGGTACCTATCATTTGACACCCTTTTTTCTCCATGGTCCCACCCACCCCTCCAGACCCCTTTTGTTTCCCCTATACCATTTTCCTACTCCTTTGTCCAAATGACTACCACACGAACCAAAGACCCCAATGCCTTGATTGCTAACAACCACCAGCACAAGGATGCCATCAAGAAGATCAATACCAACATTATCTCCATCAATTCAATGATTTATATCCTCAAGGACCAATGTTCCCACATCAAATACCTCCAGGAACAATGTTTCTATGTCAAAGACCTGAAATAACACTTCCTGGGTCGTTCCCAAAACCCTTCCTCTTCTGAACAACCATCTTATCAAGATGACCATGACTCTTCCCATTACCAAGGTCCTCATACTATCCACTTTTCTCGAGACCTCCGCCCTCCCAGAATTGAGGTGAACAAATTTGATGGATCAGATCCCACAGGCTGGGTCACCCAAATGGAACATTATTTCTCTTTTCATGGAATTATTGATGATTTATCCAAGCTTCGTTATGGTTTCTTATATCTGGATCTAGAACGATGGAAATGGTGGCAATGGCGAAAAAAGGCACGCCAAGGGTATGTTTCTTAGACACAGTTTGTGGCTGAATTTTATGACCTCTTTGAATCTGACACCCACCATTTAGGTCATTTGACCAAGTTAAGGAAGTCTGGGATAGTGGAAGACTTTATTGCCACATTTGAGCACTTGGATTTCAGAACGAAGGGCATGTTAGATGTTTTATTTAGGGAATTCTTTATTAGTGGCCTCAAAGATGAAACTTGTGTCCATGTTCTCATGGCATGCCCCCAGACTTGGATGGAAGCTACACAATGAGCCAAGGAATCCCAATAGATTGTCTCCTCCCATACTCGCAAACCCTCCTTTCCTCCTCGCCCTAAAGCCACCAATTTTTCTCCTTCTGTAACTCCCCTCAAGATCCATAAATTAACCATGGATGAAATGGATGAATGTCAACTCAAGGGTCTTTGTTTTAATTGTGATGACAAATATTTTCCTGGGCACAAGTGTAAGGAACAAAATATTTTTATGGCTGTGACTGAGGATCTCTCTACAAAAGATGTAGTTTTTCCACCAATGGAGAAACTACCACTTCCATCTGACCTCACCCCACCCTTGAACCCACCCAAATTTGACCCGATGATTTCACTTAATGCCCTCACTGGCTTCTCTGCTCCCCAGACTCTCAAATTAATTGGTTATGTCAAAAATAGGAAATTCATCATCCTTGTGAATAGCGGTAGCACACATAAATTTATTCATCACCACATTGCCCAGGAAGTCAATTGTTACATCTGTACCATCAATAATTTTCAAATCATGATTGCCAATGGTGGTTCCATGAAGTGTGGGGGATGATATGAAAATGTGTGACTCCAA
Source organism: Picea engelmannii (assembly GCA_009831015.1). NCBI lineage: Eukaryota > Viridiplantae > Streptophyta > Pinopsida > Pinales > Pinaceae > Picea > Picea engelmannii. The sequence continues at coordinate 700,833 of ML784217.1, read as the reverse complement.
ATTGGTCAGTATCACCTGAAATCCTATATGTTTGTTATAGACATGGGTGGCTGTGACATTGTTCTGGGTATCAAATGGTTAAGCACTCTAGGCCCCATTCTTATGGATTATAAATAATTAACCATGCAATTCCAACAAGAGAGACAACAATATAAGTTCCAAGGTATCACAAAAGGCTCCCATGAGATCATCAGTTCCCATCGCTTGGAAAACCTCCTAAAAAAAAGTCATTTGGGAATTATAGCCCAACTCCACTCCATTCATGTTGTTTAGACACCTTTTGTGCATCCCGACCTCCAATCTATCCTCTCCCACCACCAAGTTGTTTTTAGCACCCCCAAAGAAATTCCCCCTTCCCGTGGCATCCATGATCATTCCATCCCTCTCATTCTGGGAATTCTTCCCCCCAATGTTCTACCTTATCGTCATCTTTTTTCCCAAAAGAATGAACTTGAGGAAATTGTTCATGAATTACTAGAAGCCAGTGTTATCCATCCTAGTACTAGCCCCTATTCTTTCCCTGTGGTCATGGTACTCAAGAAATAAGGTACTTGGCACATGTGTCTTGATTTCCGCACCCTCAAAAAACTCACAATCAAATACAAATTCCCCATTCCTATCATTGATGACCTCTTGGATGAATTGAGTGGTGCTCATTACTTCACCAAATCGGATCTACGTTCCGACTACCACCAAATCCATATGAAATAAGAAGACATCCCCAAGACTGCATTTCACACTCATGAGGGTCATTACGAATTCTTGGTAATTCCCTTTGGATTGTGTAATTCTCCTTCCACTTTGCAAAGTCTTATGAATCATGTCTTCCATACTTTTCTTCGTCATGTTTTCTTAGTTTTATTTGATGATATTCTCATCTATAGTAAAACTTGGTCATCCCATCTCTCCCATGTGAATCAAGTTCTCCATCTACTCTCTAAGAACCAACTTTTCCTCAAACAATATAAATGTGCCTTTGGTGCCTCCGAAGTGGAATACATGGGTCATATTATCGGAAAGGATGGTGTCCGAGTGGATCCTAAGAAAATTGAATCTATGCAAGATTGGCCTCGCCCTAAAACTCTTAAGAGCTTGTGTGGTTTTCTGGTTTTAACGACCTATTATATGAATTTTTTTCGAAATTATGGAAAGATTACAGCTCCTCTCACTTCCCTCCTTAAAAATAATTCTTTCACTTGGACTTCATCTGCAGATTATGCCTTCCAATCCTTAAACGATGCTATGTTCTCAACCCTTTTCCTAGCACTCCCAGACTTCACAAATACATTCTTATTGGAATGTGATGCTTCCGGGAAAGGAATTGGAGCTTTCCTCATGCAGTATGGCAAGCCCTTGGCCTTCACTAGAAAAAAAATTTCAGAGCGACATTTGGGCCAATCCATTTATTAAAAGGAAATTTGATCTATTATGCATGTTGTGGATATCTGGAATCCTTATTTATTAGGTCAAAGATTCCAAATCAAAACTGATCATCAAAGTCTCAAGTATTTCCTAGAACAACGAATTTCATCTACAATGCAACAAAAATGGGTGACCAAGCTATTTGGATATGATTATGAGATCGTTTACAAGAATGGAAAGGAAAATTTAGTGGTTGATGCTATTTCCTAGAAATATGAAGAAGATGGGTCCTTTTTCTCCCTCTCCTTCATTGTACCATATTGGCTCCAAGTTGTTCGTCAGGAATGGTTGCAAGACCCTAAAATTTCTAGCCTGCTCCACCAATTGCAACACAATTCTTCATTTTCTCCAAGGTACTCTTGGAATAATGAAGAGCTTCGTTAAAAGGTCTGTTTGTATTTATGCAAGCAATCTCAACTCAAATCCATAGTTCTTTCTAAACTTCATGCCTCATCCATAGTCGGGCATTCAGGATTTACCAAAACCTATGAACGGGTCAAACATTATTTTTTCTGGGAGGGTATGAAACATGATGTTTGCACCTTTGTGGCTGAATGTGAGGTCTTTCAATGCAACAAGGGATAAATTTTCAAAGCTCTGAGAACACTCCAACCACTTTTGATTCCCCCTACTATTTGGAGAGATATTTCTATGGACCTCATTGTAGGATTACCTTAATCGGGAAATAAGTCAGTCATCATGGTGGTCGTTGATCGTCTCTCCAAATATGCTCATTTTTATGCTCTTCAACACCCAATCACAACTACCACAGTGGCTCAAATATTCATGGATAATATCTTCAAGCTTCATGGCATGCCTAATTCTATTATCTATGACAAAGACCCCACTTTCACCAATAATTTTTGGAAAGAATTTTTCAATCTACAGGGCACCCAATTGCATCTCGACACTGCCTATCACCCCCAAATAGATGGCCAGACTGAAGTTGTCAACACGTGTTTGGAAACATATTTGAGGTGTTTTGCATATGAGCATAAAAATAAGTGGGCTCAATGGTTAAACCTAGCTGAATGGTGGTACAACACCTCTTATCATACAACTACTCACATGACTCCTTTTGAAACAGTCTATGGCCAAAATCCTCCATCAGTTCTCTCCTATATGCCAGGGGTATCGAAGGTTTAGGAGGTTGACACACATCTTACAATCCATGAGGCTATTCTTCATGCCCTCAAAGAAAATTTGGTCATGGCTTAGAATCGCATGAAGAAACAAGCAGGTCAAGGTCATTTTGAACGCCATTTTGTTAAAGGGGACCAAGTATTTCTTTGACTACAACCTTATAAGCAGACTTCACTCAAATATCAACACTGTCAGAAACTTGCACCCAAATTTTATGGTCCTTATATAGTGCTCAAGCATGTGGGATCAGTGGCCTATTAGTTAGCTCTACCCAGACAGTCAAAGCTCCATCCTGTTTTTCATGTTTCCTTATTAAAGAAGGTGATTGGAACTAAGTGCCAAATTGAAACTAGTCTCCCTGAGTTGGATGAAGAAGGTTCCATATGTTTTCAACCACAAGCAATATTGGCCGAACGAGAGCGTCAACTCCGTCAGTGCACCATCTAGGAAGTGTTATTCCAATGGAAAGACACCCATCCAAAAGATGTCATCTAGGATCCCACCACCATTCTACAACAATTCCCTCATCTGAAGCCTTGAGGACAATTTTTTTCTTCAAGGGGGAGGGCATGTTAGGGACCTAACCTCCCTAACCTCTCACGTAGGTAGAATAATATAATTCCATGTAATAAAGGCCAATATTAATAAGGCCTAGCAATAAGGAAGAACAATTCAAATGTAAGAAGACCTAATAGAAGCTTTCGCTTCTAGAAGGATCTTCCTCTAGAATGTTCTTTTAGATAGATAGATTTAGTATAAATAGAAGTAGATGGTATGAGCAATATTTTCTTGGATATTATCGTAATAGAGCTCTACTCTGCTGGAGGTTTCCTCCTCAAAGAGGAAAGTGAACATTGCTATTAGTAATCAAGGTGATCTTTCTGGTGTTATTATGGTATTGTTTTGATTATATCCTTGCTTCTCTGTCATTTCTAGCTAAATATTTATGTTCTTCCTACTATTTTATATATGGAATACTACACAAACACTCATGGAATCATACAATCAGAGGTCAATGGTGTATGTTGGGTATGTGTTATATTCTTTGCACGAGTAGTAGTGTTTGAGAGCTTGCGTCGAGCGCGCAGGGGGGTTAGAGGGGGGTGGAGCCCCTTGCGCGGGGGTTCGGGGGCAGTGCCCCCGAATTTTTTTTTTTCGGGCCGACATATTTCCACCGGGCCGACATATTTCCAGGACGACATATTTCCGGGACGACATATTACCAGGACGAAATATTTCCGGGACCACATGATATTAGGTGGTTTTTCGACACATGTTTTTTTGCCGATGGTTTTCTATTTCCGGTTAAGGAATTAGGGTTTTGGACTAATCCAGGTCATTGGGTTAGGATTTTGGATGTCGCTGGCTCCTATATGTATATTGTATTGTAAACAATGTAAAACAATGTATGAATATAATATATGATGGTTTTCCCGGTTTGGGTTTCCAGGTGAAAAATCTCTGTGTAATGTTTGTATTTGCCATTGTATCTTTTCTGTTCTTTTCTGAATATCAGTTTGAAGTAGATATTGTACAAGGTTAGAATTTACAGTGTAAACCTACTTTCGAAAGCGAGGAGGACTATCATTTAGGCATGTAGGTTCCAATGTACTAATTTGTTTCTAAGTCTAATTCTCATATGATGTGCTTAAGTCGATAGGAAAAGACTCGTCGAAGGAGGGCCTTGATGTATCCCTCATCATCGACGTGAAAATGACACAAGAAAGTGATTTGAGATGGTGGATTAAATGAGTATGGAATGCCACAAGAATGGAGACTAGTAATATTGCATATGGTTGGTTTGGAATGAAACTTCCCTTGAATATTGTGAGGCAAGACATAAGACTTGGAAGCATTGACTCGATGATTACCAAGAACATAATGTGACGATAATAAGAGCACTCTTTGACTAGAAAGAAAAAGTATAATGACACATGGAATTGGTATGACTCAGAGACAAGAAGATTACACAACTATAAGGCGAGACACAAACATGTTCCTTGTTCAAGGGTGACAACAATAGATGCCATAATGGATTCTAAAAAGCTTGACCCACTTCTTTCAATTTCCCCCCCACCATGATTGGTGAGTACCTCTTTGATTTTTAGCGAGCTTGAGGAGGATACCATATGCTCGGTATAGCTCATCTTCGATGATTCCTTCGACATATGTTTAACGAACTTGAAGAAGGAGGGGTTCGGTCCCATATGGGTCTTGGAGATTGGTCCCATATAGGTCCTTGAATGTATAATTTTACGAGGCCAAAGAAGTTTAACTCGGTGTCTTTTTACATTTAGAGAGTCTAAAAAGAACTTAAATATGACTCCAAGGGTGAATTGTTTGTAAATTTAGTCTCCCAAGCCTGAAAAAAGTGTAAAACAATACAAGGGAGAACTCTTCTAGTCATGCTTGACTAGAGTATTCATTTTTCATAATTATTCTCACGAGGAAGAAAAAGAGATAAAATACCACTTGAAAGACGCCCTTTCAAACCTTTTAATGAGTGTGAAAGGAAGCAAGCTCACTCGACAATATTTTCATGTTTAGAGAGTATGAAAAGAGCTTAAAGGAGACTCCAAAGAGTTCCTTTTTCGTATATCTTTTACAAGTCCAAAAAAAGGTAAAATTATACTCGGTATACTATTCTCATGTATTAACAAGAACGAGAAAGAAAAAAGACTGAGATCAGTAACCTATTCTCATGTATTTATGAGAACGAGAAAGAAAAAAGACTAATCTCATTATAGAAAAGGATACTACATTCTTATTGGAATGACCCCAAAGTGAGGATCATTCCTAGCTATGTGTCTCTCTGGAGGTATTTCCCTCCCAGCTTGTTTGGTAGAATCTAGTGACGTCACCCCAACATGATGTCCAAAGGCTAGAGACCTCCCCCCCAAGCATTGTTTCCTCTGTCAACTCTTATTATTTCCTTGTTTAGGCATCTGGCTACTAATAGGAATATTTTCACTAGGCGGAGGAAAATAAGGTTCAAGTATTCGATCCATAGGAAGACTCGATTCGAGTGGAGGGGGGTCTATTTCATTTTTTAATGAGCTTGACAGAGACAATGAACTATACTCATAATATATGTTTCATTTTTTAATGAGATTGACACAGGAAAATAACTATGCTCGTAAGTGTCTATTTCATTTTTTAACAAGCTTGACATAGGAAAAGAACTATGCCTCTGGTAAGTTGTTTCATTTTTTAACGAGATTGACACAGGAAAAGAAATATGCTCATAATATTTGTTTCATTTTTCAATGATCTTGACACAGAAACAAGAAATTTGTTCAACATCCTCTGTTTCATTTTTTAATGAGCTTGACAAAGAAATGAGAAATTTGCTCGATGTCCTCAGTTTCATTTTTTAATGATATTGGAACCTAAAATAAAACTATGCTCATCACTCTCTACCATGGCTTTCAAGAGGACTTCATCAGACGAAAGAACAATCCTCTGGAAGGATGATCCAAATTATTTTTGGCACGAAATGAGAGAAGAGATATAATAAAGAAATGTATAGAGATATATCAGATATCCAATAATATAACAAAAATATATCATAGATATAACCATAAACATAGAGATACAGTAATACATAATTTCTATTAATGAGTGAAATGTACAAAACTGTAGAAATACAGAGTGAAAGACTTGCTAGAATGGTGGTGGCTTATCTCTGAGAAGAGATGTGACAGTTGTGCTCATTCGCAAGAAGATGATTGTTACAATGAGTCTCCAAAGGAATTTTTAACATAAATAAAATCCAAAACCCTGACTATGGAAGATGAAAAACTAACAGGTTTGTGGACCCCATTTTGGGTAGTTTTGTGTATCGACTTCTCGAGGGTGTAACTTTGGCATACAATCTCTGTTTGGGGCGCACGATATCTCGTTGGAAAGGTATCTATGAGGAGATTAATATCACAAGATCAATAATTCATTTCATTATAATTGAGGTCCTGATTGTGAAAACATGTTTTTTAGACCCTCAAAATCGCCCCGAAAGTTTAGGACCCAAAAAACTATTAAAAATAGTAAATTGCCAATAAATGTTTTTGAGACAGTTGGAATAGGTAGGTGGCCACTGATATCCACCTGGATCAATCCTCCCTCCTTAGGAGGAAATGGTCTCCATTTCATTGAGGTCCCAGGGAAGAGGGGGAAGCGTTTGTTGAATCTAAACCTTGGTGAGTTGCTTGCCTTGTTGGATAAGTTGCATTGATGTTGGAAGGGTTGGACCCTTTTAACATGAGATGATTGTGTGCAAAACGAATCTTTGTTCTTTTCTTCAATATTGTCGACTTGCTTCTGCTGGATAAAAGGTGCTTGGACTGAGGTTGCAGTGGTTGCAATGTCCTTCTATTCACCTTTTGAACAGATTGTGAAGAGGTTGAATGTTGTAGTATGAGATATTACCTTGCAACACTGTTTAGGTGGGACAATAGTCAGAACTACCTCTAGTATCCTGTAGAGATGACCCCCCAGAGTAACAATGACACTACAGGTTCGAGACTCATAAATAGGATGGCACTTCCACATATATGGCTGGCCCAAAATAATATCACAAACATCCAATGAGGAAACATCACATAATACCTCATCCTTGAAGGGATTTATTTCATATGACAAGAGGCATTGCTGGCTGACACAGATATCCCATCCCTAGCGAAGCCACACATTGTTCTATGGTTGCGAGTGTGGTGTTGTCGACAATACCAAATATTTGATGAACTCTGCTGAGAAGAGGTTCTTCTTACTTATGCTATCAACAATAAAATTCAGTGAGGTGCCCTTCACCCACATCTATGAATGAAAAAGGCACTCCTCCTCTTTAGGATCTTGCTTTTTATTCTCATTGAATTGTTGCAGTTGTGACAGTAGTAGTGGGGTCTTCGTAGACATATTCTAAACTAAGGTTCAAATACTTTTCTTTGATCTTGACTACAAATTATTTTTTTGAGCGACATTCATCAGTGTTGTGCCAGGGAATTTTGTGGAAATCACACCACTTTCCAGTGTCCTTCTTCATCTTTCCGTTACCCTTCTTTTCCTTTGGATTGGAATAGTTTTCCGGAGGCTGGTTGCTAGGGTCGTCTTTACCATACTTTGGTTGTTGTGGATTTGCAAACCCAAACTCCCATTTTTTATGGTGCCTAAATTTCTACTCGCTTTTGAAAACATATCGATAGGCAACTCCTAGTGATGAGATGTCCAGAAAATCCATTTTTGTTTGGATGTACCTATGCAGAGCATCACGATATTTCAGAACCATATGTCATTGAGATTCTTTGATATCGAGCTTGCTGCACATGGTATGGAAATTATTTGTGAACTATGACACTGTTTGGCCCTTCTCTTGTTGCAGTGTGGTCCATATCATGTATTGTTCATCATAGTTACCAATAGGGTAATATTGTTCCTTGACCACATCCACAAAAAAATCCCAAGATGGCTCGGCCCCATATATTCCAGACTCCTCTATGGAAATTTTATCCCACTAATTTCCCCACCAATGTTTAACATGGGGGAGAGCCTTAAGGAGTGCAAAGGTGATCTTTTCCCTGTTGGAAAAATTGTGAACAAAGAAATAATCTTCTAGCATATTTAACCATTTTTCTAGGGCATCTGTATCGATCTGACCTTCAAATATGGAAATATCAAAATTAACTTGTACCTTGAAAGGGGAGGTTCCTCCAAAGTGTCCACTTGATGAAGACGCGCCTGTTTTATTGTTAGGTCTTGAAGGATGTGAGAAAAATTCTCCATCACTTCGTCCCTCTGTCGCGTGAGAGCTTGCTCAAGCAAAAAATTAATAGAATCTTTTGCTCTATCATTTTTCTTTTCTTTCACCATGGAGGGTTTATTGGGTGTGTGAGAGTGATTTTCCTTAAGAGAGACAATCTCGAGACCCAACTTTCTATACTCGGACCTCATCAGGGTTATGCACTTAAAAATGATCAAGAGCAGCCTGCTTTGATACCAGTGATTTGGATTATTTTTGGCACGAAATGAGAGAGGATATAAAATAAATAAATGTACAAAGATATATCAGATATCCAATAATATAACAGAAATATATCATAGATATAACCATAAACATAGAAAATCAGTAATACATAATTTCTACTAATGAGAGAAATGTACAAAACTGTAGAAATACATAGTGAAAGACTCACTAGAATGGTGGTGGCTTATCTCTGAGAAGAGATGTGATGGCTTCTCTCATTCAAAATAATATGATTTTTACAATGTGGCTCCAAAGGAATTTTTAACATAAAGAAAATCCAAAACCCTAACTCCGGAAGATGAAAATCCAACAGGTTTGTGGACCTTGTTTTGGGTAGTTTGGTGTATCAACTTCTCGGGGGCGTAAATTTGGCATACGATATCCATTTGGGGTGCAAAATGGATCATTGTAAAGGTATCAGTGAGGAGCTTCATTTCATAGGCTCAATCATGTCATCGACAATCATTGAGTTTCTTGATCTTAAAAAAGCATCGTTTAGACCCTCAAAATGGCCTCAAAAGTTTAGGACCTGGAAAACTGCTAAAAAACGTAAATTGCCAAGAAACTGTTTTGAGACAATTGGAATAGGTGGGTTGCCACCGATATCCACCTGTATCAAAGGAATACATGTTAAGATACTTGGATCAACAGGAGGAAGTGTAGACTCCAATGTCTCTAACGAGTGATTTACCATGTCAACTACTAGATCTAAGCCTAAAGAAGGTGAGCAGACATAGATAGGTTCATTCTCATTCGGTGTTGAATGCATGGGACATGTTTCCACATTATTAACCTATGGAAGGGTGGATAATGATTTCATGTAAGGAACGTTCAGGGAATTCGAATGGTTGGTCGTCATATGAGGGCCAATGAATGAAAGTAGGTCAATGGTTACAATGTTTCCATTATGAGGAAAGGACATAACTTGAAAGAGAGTGGACACAAAAACTTTCATGGCATAAACATAGTCTCTCCCAAGGAGTAAATTAAAATCCAAGGGACCTTGGACTACCATCACATCAATAAAGACATTTTTCCTTCCTAAGGTAACATGAATATGAGGAAGGATCCCTAAAGGTTTACTGGATCTTTTGTTAAAATCCAACATATTCTAAGTAAAGAACAAAAGATAAGGGGAACCTAGAGCTTACAAAGAAGTTGGTGATAAAATGCTAATAGAAGAACTTTCATATATAATAGTGTTATATATGTCCCTACCACAAACCTGTACAATGACTTGAAAAGGTATGTAGGGAGGAAGACAAGGCTCTGTCATTCTATTCCAATCAAAGGAAATTACCTCATTGCTTGGAGGGGGTTGCATTGGAACGGGTGAAGTGTCCCCCTATCTGAAAGAATCTGTAGTAAAAAAAAATACCTAAGCAATATCTACTTCACTCTTCGAGGGAAGAGTGGGGTAAATCGAGGATTAAATCATATTGACCACTTCACTCTCCAAGAGAAGAGTGGGATTGACTGATGGTGGAACTGGATCAATCACTTGATCAACCGGATCAAATGATGATGGAATCAGATCGATCACTTGATCAACTAGGTTGATCGATGATGGAATCAAATTGACCAGTTAATCAACCAATGACAGGTTGGGAGAGAGTTTATGACAAGCTATTGGAAGTTGTGGCTAGAAATCAACAATTGTTTCCAAGAAATGTGAAGCCTCATCCATGCGAGGGAAAATTTAATTTGGATGAATTCCTTCACATAACCTAAAAGGAAATTTGACTCTACCTTTCTTACTTCCAACCTTAGTATCACTAGTTGATGGGTTGTCACTAGCAGGACTTGCGGCCGCTAGCAACACAAGTTGTTGGGAACCCATAGACCACACTTCTACGACCTTGAAAATACCAATTTCTTTGGGGAACCCCCCCACTAGTCAGGGTCTAATGGCTAGGAAGAGCATTGAATACTTAAAAGACAAAAATTGCCCTAGTTTAACCCAATATCATAAACCCTAATGATTTCTTTTAAGATAAGAAAAAACAAGAAAAAGGTGAAGGTATGCACCTTGTATCCTTTTGTTCGTAGTAGATCCCCTTTGTCCATTGTTTTCTCCCAGATTACAGGTATCCTCCCAAGATGACATGAAAAAATAAAGATAGAAATCTACAAGAGAATATATACAATCATTATTCACACAAAAATGTACTAATTCTCATGAAATAAGCCATAAACATTCAAACATATTCATAATAACATAGACACATGAATTGGGAAAGGAAATCTCTCTTTTATTGATAACACATAAAGAGAAATGTCTTCAAGATAGTCAAAACTCAGGTAGGAGTATAATAATAGTTCAAGACTCACTACCCTGAGGTATTTGACAAGCCATCATGAAAATACTGGAGGATATCGAACATCAGGCACATAAATTCATTGATTCTGAATGTGGAATTGATAGGAGTCTTAGGATGGTCGACTTGCGAAGGTCAAGAGACTGATTGTAGAATGACCGACTCAGGTTGTAAAACTTCCCTTGGAAAAAAACATGGCATATGAAGTGACCTAGGAAACATGTTATTAACATAAGTCTCTGACACATGTGACATCACAAACTCTCCATATTCTTGGAAGAGTAACCAAACGGAGGAGGAAACAACTCTATGTAACGAGAAAAGATTGCTAAGGTCATGCTAAATCCCAAAACTGAATGACAGACTCAAGGATGTGCTATGTCCAAGGGAGACAATATTGCTACCAACAAAAAACATAATGCATCCCTTTCCCCTCTTTTTGGAATATTTTATTTTATTTTTGTCTTTTTTGTATATTTAACGAGCTTGAAAAGGAATAAAAGAATTCTACATTACAAAGGAGGAACGAGTGTCGTGGTAAAACAAACTAGTTCCAAGCACATGGAACATATTGATGCTTAATGCAAGGAGACATGTGAAGGACAAGGACACTCGGGAAAATTCCTCCGTAGGTCAGGGTGTCAGATCACAAAGGAAAAAAAAGGTGCAAGGCCTACAATTAAGGAATGCTCTAAAGGTTCATATATAGTGAAATGGAGCTAACATTAGGCCAAACATGCAAGAGTGATACATGCAATGTGATTACGGACTGACACAAAGAAAGAGGATATTCCTTCAATTTAAAGTTTTATGAGCCTAGAGAAGGTAAGCTCGACATTTTTTCACTTTTAGAGAGTTTGAAAAACACTAAAAGAAGACTCCAAAGTGTTATTTTTTTTAAATTTATACCCCAAGCCTAAAAAAGGATAAAAAAATACTTGGGGATACTCTCCTAGCGAAACACATCTCGCAAGGTGCACCTTTTTCGTAAGTTGAGTCTTTGAGGCCCGGAAAAGGTTTAAAATTATACCAAGGAGAACTAAGGTTCCCTTTCCATAAGTTAAGTTCCCCAGGCCCAAAAAAAGTATAAACTAATACCTGGTAAAACTCGCCCAGCGGGACATATCCCCCAAGGTATTCCTTTTTCCTAGTTAATCTATTGGCCGAAAAAGGGGGTAAACTTGTACCAAATAGATGTTCTTTCTAGACCAATTAACAAGTGTGAAAGAGACAAGGTCACTCGACGATATTTTATTGTTTAGGGAGTCTGAAAAGGGATTAAAGAAGACTCCAGGGGTTTCCTTTTTTGTAAATAATCTCCAAGGCCCAAAAAAGAGATAAACCAAAACTAGGGAGAATGGTCCTTTTTCATAAATTTAGTCCCTCGGGCCCGAAAAAGGGATAAACATATACCTGATAATACTCTCCTAGCGAACCATAGCTCCTAGGGTGTACCTTTTTTGTAAATTATCCATCCGGACCGAAAAAAGGGGTAAACTATCATCAAATAGATGTGCCTTCAGGTTTCATTTTGATGAGTCTAAAGGGAAACAAGATCGCTTGGCAAGCTTTTCAATTTTAAGGAGTCTAATAAGATCTTAAAGGAGACTCTGGGGGGGATCATTTTCGTAAGTAATCTAAACGAGGCCGAAAAGGATAAATGATATCTCGCTAGATGTCTCTTTCATAGTTTAAGTGAGCTTGAAAGAAGTCAAACCTTGCTCTAGGGGAGTCACATAACAGAGGCCAAAAATGATGACTAAGGAGGAGAATGAGGCTTCCAACACAAAGTCATGATGGGACTAAAGAGACTCCTGAGCCTATGGATAACTTGCGTCATGGGCGTCAAAATGAAACAACATGTTCTATCTAGGGCACCCATGTAAGGAAGGATCTATCACTGAATTACGACACTCCTAGAGTAACATGAAGGGTTCCATGTCGTTCTTCAGTGGGATCAATCCTATGGAAAATAAAAAATCATTAATAAAATGAAAAATGCGAGGTAAAAAGGACCTACCTTATATGCAAGTGATGATAACTCACTTTTTTCATAGGATGACATAAATAATATCTCCCATTAAAATGTCCAAATCCAAAATCTTGACAAATTTATGCAACCAAAATATCATCAAGGGAATCCAACATTAGAGAAAAAATTAGGGTCGATAATAGGTCAAAAAGGGTAAAAAAATCTATAAATATGAGTAAAAAGGGTCATTGTGAAAAATACCAAAAAAGGCCAAAAACCCTCTTCCTTCTTTTGAAAATTTGGAGAGCTACGGTGGAAATAATTGACTCTCGCTTGGACCAAGTAAGTGAACTTTCCTTAAACTTGCATTTTCATCCATTTATTATAGTTTGCAAGGAAGTTTGGGGGCCACATGCCATAAAATATTTTAAACTATGTGTGTACACAGGTTGTGCATGCTCAACATGCATATGTATGCAGGATGAGATAAAGTCAGACCACGTACATACGCGACTGATATCAAAATAGACTGTGTATATGCCCAAATTTAGATAAAAGGATAAGTAACTAACACATAAATTGGTTTATGATGATGCATGATGTATGTTTAGTGGCGAGAAAGAGAGCAGGAAGATGTAGATCAACTGGTTGAAGAGGATCCCAAGGCAGTTGTGGAATTAAAACAATGTGGCATGTGGAAATTCTTTCGATGTCCTTATATGCAAGCCCAACCTAGGCTCTTAAACCATTTGGTTGATTATTGGAATCCTGATGCAAAAGATTTTATGCTTGAGGGAAAATCTCACATACCGATGACATAGGATATATACTTCCTAATAGGCCTCTCTAGGAGAGGTGAGCCAGTGAATCTCAAGAATTTTCCTCCTGGACCATATGCGATTGTGCATTATATAGGGATGTACTATGAGGTAGGGACTAAGAAAGTAGGGTCTCAAGTCCCCATCCAGAAAATCAACAGTTTAAGCTTGAGGGTGATATTATATATGATTGGATGTATCATTGGATGTGCAACACTACACCAAGCTTCCAGAGCTCAAATACATTTTTTCATTCAATGCCTTCAGCCAGTTGTCTTTGAATGGAGAACCACTATTCTTAGCTATATGAAATCCCATCTTACTAACCGCAAGCATAGAAAGAACAAAATATTTGGATTCAGAACAATATTATGTGCATTCTTTTTTGAGAGAGTGACGGGATTAAGCCAAAAGGAGAGTGTGTGAGGGCACATTGCATCATTCCCAACACTCTGCAGGTAGGACGCATTGATGCCATGTTAGGGAGAAGGAGGATTTTACGAGTCATATAATGATTCCTTCTTTGATTGGTGGAAATGTTAAATTCCCTCCATCGTAGACTACCCATATGTAGGGATTATCTTTCTTAGGGACCCTAACATGCCTATCCCCCTAGGAACAACAAGAGGCGAGAAAGGTAAAAGTTTTTTTTTATTGATTTTTTTTTTTTTTATTATTATTATGAAAGAAAACATCTTTTTGGAAATGGTATGGTACTAACTTATACTCTGATATGTAGAGATGTGGGACTAGTGAGACCAGTGGATTTCCCTAGGTATAGACATCGTCCATGAGAGTAGACCTAGGAAGGAGGAGACATTGCAAAGGTAGTACCATCGACAACAAAGGCAGAGAGAGTTTTGAGGTCGATGGAGAGGAACCTGAATACCCTCACCTACATTGTCCCTATGGCATAGGTTGAGGACCTTCCACCGTCGATGCAGCCACATGTAGTGGGAGTGCCTCGAGCATGGGTACAACTTTTTCGACATCTATCCAATGTCGTAGTGTGTTACAACCGAGCCAATAGGCCCATGGCTTAGACTAGGATTGGACATTAGCAGTGTCGAGAGCACCTATTTTTGTATCTTTTACATGTATTGAGGGCTTGATCCCAACAATGTATATTTGACACGCATTGAATCCTATGGCCCACATTTTGTACCATGACACTATATTTTGGAAACAATATTATATATATACATCTATATTTTTTCCTTAAGGAATAAATATGTTTTGTACAAATTTATTTACATGTGTGTGTTTGTGTATGCTCTTATTTATATGTGTGAAATATGCCAATCTAAAACACGATTTGCTAAAGCATTAGTTAAATTATTAAAGTTCCTAGGAACATGAATATATGTAATATAATCAAAATAGTGTTCTAATATGTGTACCCTAAGGAAACGGTGGTGAAGGGTGGGATCACAAAATCGATATACTCCATTTAACTATGACACTACCAATTGTGCATCTAAATAGACTTGAAGGCAAGAGATACCATGTGATAGAGAATCACGTAGTAGTTGTATAACTACACTATATTCGAAAACATTATTGGTTGCTACCCCTAGACAATCACCTCCTGAAGACACCAATTGACCAGTGGGAAAGAAGATCACCCAAGTTGTGGTAGAAAGCCTTCGAGTGTGTCGGATGGCACCATCTGTGAACCCAACATAAACATCAGATTCCCTTGACATCTTCCACAAAGTAGATACACAAATCAATGACACTTACATAAGAAAAAAATATCTAAACTTTATACACAACTATAAAATATTTACAAGAAGTCACACCAAGGTGACCAACCTGAGCATAATACTTCTTTAAATAAATCCCATTTATGGGCCTAGGCAATAGATTGCCTTCAAAATCAACCAATTCGTACACACCTTTCTCCAAAAATTTATTTATAATGAATTGTCCAAACCACATGGGTTCGAACTTGCTTTCCCCCAAGGGGTCTTTATCTTGATCATATACCAAGACAAGATCACCTTTGGAGAAATCCCTAGGGGGGACCGATCTATCATACTGGCAGTTGATGCAAAGTTTATTAGCCTCATTGGATGTGGTTACTTCCCATCATTTCTCATTGAGCTGCTCGAGATAGACAAGATTTTCTTTGAGTTCTGTTATGTTGGGAAGTAATTCCACTTCCAACTTGAGGGAAGGAATCTGACACTCTATAGGAAAAACTACCTCCATCCTGTAAGCAAGTTGGAAGGGATAAAAACCTGTAGCATTCTTGACAAAGGTTCGATATTACCAAAGACAAGAGTATAAAATAAAATGCTAATTCAACTTAGTTGAATTTATTGTCCACTCGAGAATGGTTTTAAGAGACTTGTTGATAGCCTCCACCTAACCATTCTCTTGTGGATAATAGGGTGGTGAATGTTCCTATTTGAATCCTAGCTTTGACAGTAACTCTATCATCATTTTATTTTGGAAGTGACTGTCATGGTCAATGACAATCTCCTTTGGTATACCGAACCTTGAAACGATTTGGTTGAATATAAAGAGTGTTGCAGTTTCTCCATTTTTTTTTAACATTGGCATGAATTTGACCCACTTGGTGAAGTAGTCTACAACCACAATGATGTATCAATTCCCCCTAGTAAAATTTGGGTGGTATGTGGTGAAATAAATCCCCCACTTGGTGAAGGGTCCAACTGCGATGATGTGGAACATAGGAGCAAGGTGTGCCTACATCTTCTGAGAGAATATCTGGCACGAATGACACCTCTTAATTGCCTCAATACAATATTTGAATAACAAGGGACAAAAGTATCCAGCACAAAGGATTTTCTGAGTTGTCTCCAACCCAAAAAGGTGACCAGCACATGCTCTAGTGTGTTAATCATTTATCATAATATATGCTTCTTCATGGGTAAGACAATGACATAGAACATAATCAAATCCATGATGATACAAAGTCTCATTGATAATAAGGTAATTCCAGGCTTGATGGCGTATTCGTCGACTCTCATCATGAGAAGCATAGGGGGACAATTCAAATTCTGTAGATACAAAAGTATATCCCCATATCAAGGGTCGAAAGAAGCAATGAGGAAGAGGTCCTTATTGTAAAACAAATCTTCAGGCAAATATTCTCCTCTCAATTGGAAGCTTGGAGATTGAATCTATGAATACTAGAGATTTCTTAGACTTTGTCGAAACAAAATCCAAGTTGAATTCTTGTAAAATAACAATCCACCTACTAATATTCCCATCAATGAATCGTCACATCAAAACATATTGAAAGGGATTGATGACGTCCATGAAACTGGTCTTAAACAGTAAAATATAATGACAGGATCTCTAATCGACATGGACAGCTTCCAAGGCCCATTTCTCAACATGAGTATAGTTTTACTCTAGTTCGACTAAGCCCCAACTGAGGTAATAGATAATGTGTTCTTGGAGCGCGTCATATTCCTAAACTAGGACCATGCCGATGGTTGATTCTTCTGCATCCAAATACAACAAAAAATCCTTTCCATAATCAGGAGGGTTGAGAATAGGGGCAGACACTAGGGCACTTTTCAACACTTCAAAAGAGTGTTGAGTTTCTTCATTTCAATAGAATGGGACCCCTTTATTTTAAAGATGCATAAAACCCTTTGTGATTTTAGCATAGTTAGTGATGAATCACCGTAAAATGTTATCCTTCCCTTGGAGGCTTTAAAGTTGAGGTATTGTGCGTAGGGGAGGCAATTGAACTATTTCCTCAACCTTGAGGGGATCGACCATGATCCCTTTGTTGGAAACAATAAATCCTAAAAAAGTCCTGATTTAATGCAAAAATTGCATTTGTTTGGATTCAAACGAATCCGATAATATCGACACCTCTCAAAAATAAGTCGAAGGTGAGTGGGATGATCATCTCTCTTGCGAGAATGTGATGCAAGATGATCAAGGTATGCTTCAACTATATCTTTAACGTCATGAAAAGTTAATGACATGGCCCACTGGAAAGTAGCTCCGGCATTTTGAAGGCCAAAGGGAATTTTCTTATACGCAAAGGTACCCCAAGGACATATAAATGTGGTATTGTGTTGGTCCTCGAGTCAAATCTGGATTTGATTATACCTTGAGAAACCATCCATAAATGAAAAAAAATTGCAACCCACACACTCATCAATAATTTGATCAATGAACGGGGTAGGAAATTTACCTTTCAGGGATGCCTAGTTCAGATCACAAAATTCCATGCATACTCGAATTTTGTGCCTTGGTTTTTTTTTACGGGAACAAGATTCAACACCCATTCCTTCAACCAGACTGGGTAGATGAAACCAACCTTGAGTAATTTATCTACCTCATCCTTAATGGCTGCTGCCTTTTGAGGGTTGATCGGGTGGAGTTTTTTTGAACATGATTAGCATCAGGATATGTTCTAATATTGCATTCAATAATTATGGGATCAATTACTATAATTTCCTCGTAGGACCAACCAAACACGTCACAAAATTATTTGAATAACTTAGTATAAATTCAAATTTTCTGGGGGGAACAGTCTTCCCTAATAAATATGTTTTCAACGACCCCGGGGGTTTTGGATATATCAATCGGGATTGTCTTGAATATGCATGCCATATTCCCTTTGGCATATATATTGTGTGATGCCAAAGGGTTAATGGGGAAAGTGACATCTCCATTCATGGTTGACATAAATTCCCTTTCTTCCACTCGCCTACGATCAAGCGAAAAATATGATTTATGATGGATATCATCCCAAATCTTATTTGGAGTCGTCGTTGCTTCTAAAATTTCCTCATCAGAAGGAAATATAGAGTCCAAAGGATCATGTGAAGTAACATGATCTTGAGGCCAAATAGTCTCTAGAATGGGATCCATCTCTTTAGGCGGAGCTGGATTGGAGTTTGTAAAGGTTTGTTGGACAATACTGTATGAAATATCAACTACAGATAGGAGAATATTCATCCCAGGATGCCCTACCCCCTCCATCAAATATGACAGGGAAGGTAAAGTCCATGGATTGTCAAAGTAAGTCGTTTGAAATGAAATCACTTGAAGAATCGTAGTTTTAGGATGATCAGATAAAATCGAAATAAATTTAATGTCATTTGAAGGTGGTGGGAAGTCAAACGTACCCATCAAATATGGAAACAAACCAGCACCCAAGTTGAAAGTGTCATGCTACATATTATCAATCATCAAGACCGTGGATGTCCTTGATGAAGAGTCAAGATGAGAGAAGGACAATTGATTGACGATGACTATCCTTCCTTCATGAGGAAAGCATAACACTCGAAAAAATTGAGGAAACGAACACCGTCATCACATAAGTCCAAATTCAACCCAAAAAAAGGTTGCAGTCGAGAGGTGCATCAACTACTTTGAATTCAACACACATATTTTTTCCCGCTAACTGCACAAGAAATTAAGGGATTAGACAATTCAGTCGAAAAGAACAACCATCAAATGTAGTAAGCAATGTGGGGGATAGAGCTAACTCATGCTTACCAATATCCTTCCAATATGCAAGCGACATAACACAAGTCGATGCACCCTCATCTACCATAGTGTGAAAGATATTTCATGTCAAATATTTCATGGCATAAACTACTATTATCTGAAAAGCAACATGATTAGGAAAATGGGGTTTTACATTGGAAGGGTCAAACACGATAGATACTGAGTTAGTAGGTTCGAAGGCACCTAAGGATGAAAACAACACTTTTCTTTGTGATGGGAAACTCTAGAGAACTTCAAGAGTAGACATTGCGAAGGGGTTTGCGCCAAAGCTTCAACAACATACTAGTTCTAGGAAGCCCATGCATTTGGGTTATAAGACGCCTTTTTAAATGCACCTTTGGGGATGAGATTCATTTCATCTCCAATCAGTATCTCAATATGGAGACGTGTCGATTGGTTAGGAGCTCCTTTAACTTTATACATAGATTTGGGTGTTTCATATTTATGGGCCCTAGTTTGAAGATGAGCATCTGCCCTCATCATATATACATTTGTGGCTCCAGGATTAGAGTCATGCATGGCAGCACCCTGATTTTCCCCAAGCATGTTCGTGGATGAGGACTCATATGTCATATTCTTCCCTTGAGGGAAAGGGTTAGTTAGAACAACATGCTACTATTGCACTAACAAATTTTGGGCATCCTCGATCTGAGGGAATTGATGAGTTAGGTGGTCATCCTTGCAAATATTACAAGGGAACTTAACCTTCTTATTTTCATTTTTTCCCTCCCGATCATTATTAGCAACATTTTTTTCATTAACCCCCAACCCTTCTTACACTTTCTCTTATTTTTCTCCTCAAGTTGCTAGTTACCCCTAGGATTCATTGTGTGCATAGAGTGTACATCATACGTCTGGGTGGTGGGAGTAGTCAAACTAGAAGTTTGGTTGGCCATAGTCTGCTGCAATGATAATTATTTCATTTGGTTAGACAACATATCCGTGGGCTTTTTTTGCACTAAGCCCATAATACCATCAACATGAGGTCTAGATTTAGGTATGTCCAAGTCAAAGGTTGACTGTGGTGCATCAGGAAGAATCTCATAAAGCATGTCAGATTGTGAATAGATTACCTCCATTTTTTGAGATCTCATTAACTCCAGTTTGCAACAATGAAATATGAGGCAATGGAAAAGTGAGAAGTGCAAGAGTTTCATAATCACAGAGGAGAGATGGGGTTTTCTATAAAAACCCTAAATTGGTTGATCCTCGTGGATTGGACAGCTAGTGTCCCACACGCACCCCCGTGGGTTTCCTAGTTCCTGTCACACAAGGCTCCGACTGACAAGATGTCTTAGTCCTACGAGGAAAAGAAAAAAGAGGGAAAAGATTCTAGTGCCTAGTTGTTGAGGCTAAGAAAATAATGTTTGTCTAATATTTGGCACTACAAGGTGACAATAGGCTACATGTATGCTTGTGTTAGTTTTGATTCTTATTCTTGGTTATGGTATGGTACATGCTTGAGGCATGTCATGGTAGTGATGGTGCATGGTACATCTTGGTGATGATATGATACATTTTTAGTAGCACACTCTTGGCTATTTGGTATTTGGTTTAGTTACATGTTGATGATGATATGGCACATGTTTGAGGTACATCTCTTGGTACATTTATTATGGATGTTGGCACATGCTTGAGGCACATGGTTTGAGATATATTATGGGCACATGGTGTATGATTTTTATGATAGAGGCATATCATTGATGTTGGTGCACATTGAGACATATGTTAAATGCATTGGAATATATCTTTGGTACATGGTTATGGCATGATTAAGACATGTCATGACTTATTTGGTATTGGGTTGAGGTACATTTCATGGTACATGATTTATGGTATATGTTTGGTACATGATATGGTACATGTTTTCTACATGATTTGGTACAATTTTGATACATGATTTGGTACAGGTTTGGTACATGATATGGTACATATTTAGGTACATGGTTGATGCTTGACTTGGTATATGGTTAATTCTTGGTACATGGCACATGGTCTTGGTATATGCTTGAGGAATATCTTGGATGCATATCTTGGTGATGTTGGTACAATTTTGGCACATGGTGATTGCATGATATCGTATAGGTCCTCTTGTACATGGTTGATACTTTGATACATGGTACATGGTCTTGGCATATGCTTGAGGCATGGATTGGTGATGTTGGACATATAGTTGAGAGATGTTCTTAGTGATCTTGGCAGTGACAAGTTGATGATAGTATGTCAGTGATAGGTTGACAGTGACAATTTGATGTGACAGTGGTGGTTAGAATTGAAAGTGACGGTGATAGAAACAATGAAAATTTCGATGACTAGTTGGTGATAGGTTGATTGATATATCAGTGACTATCCATAAACGAAAAAAATTCACAACCCACACACTCATAAATAATTTGATCAATGAACAGGGTAGGAAAGTTATCTTTTGGGAATGCCTTGTTTAGATCATGGAAGTACATGCATACTCAAATTGTGCCTTTATTTTTGTTGACATGAACATGATTCAACACCCATTCCATCAACTGGATTGGGTGCATGAAACCATCCTTGAGTAATTTCTCTACCTCAACCTTAATTGTCGTTGCCTTTCTAGGGTTGACTAGGCGGAGATTTTGTTGAACAGGATTAGCATCAGGATATTTTCTAATATTTTGTTCAACAATTCGGGGGTCAATGCCTGGAATTTCCTCGTAGGACCAAGAAAACACGTCGTGAAAATATTTGAATAAATCAGTATAAATTTGAATTTCCTCGGGGGAATAGTTTTCCCTAATAAAGATGTTTTCGACGAACCCAGGGGTTTTGGAGATATCAATCAGTATTTTATAGGCTATGCATGCCATATTCCCTTTGGCATATATCCTGTGTGATTCCAAAGGGTTAACAGGGCAAGCAACATCTCCATTCATGGTCAACATAAATTCCCTTTCTTCTACTCACCTAAGCTCAGACAAAAAATATGATATATGATGTAGATCATCCCAAGGCATATCTAGAGTCGTCATTGCCTCTAAAATTGACTCATCAGAAGGAAACACAGATTCCAAAGGATCACATGAAGTAAGAGAATCTTGAGCCCAAATAGGCCTTAGAATGAGATCCAGCTCTTGAGGGGGAGACAGATTGGGGTTTTCAAAGGATTGTTGGACAATATTTTACACAACCTCAACTACATATAGGGGAATCTCCATGCCAAGATTCCCTACCCCCCTCCATTGGAGACAAAATGGAAGGTAAAGTCCACAAATCGTCAAAGTAAGTCGTTCGAAATGAACTCACTTGAAGAATCACAATTTTAGGCTGATCAGGAACATTCGAAATAAACTTAACATCATTCGAATGTGTTGGGAAGTCAAAAATACCCATAAAATATGGGAACAAACCAAAACCCATGTTCACAGTTCCCTGGTGTGGATTATCAATCATCAAGACTATGGATTCCCCCGAAGAAGGGTCGGGATGAGAGAAGGGAAATTGATTGACAGTGACTATCATGCCTTCATGAGGAAATCATAACACTCGAAAAACTGAGGACACAAACTCTGTCATCTCATAATTCCAACTTCAACCCAACAAAAGGTTGTAGTCGAGAGGTGCATCAACTACTTCAACTTCAACACAAACAATTTTTCCCTCAAACTGCATGGGAAAGGAAGGGATTAGGCGATGCGGTTGAAAATAATGACCATCAAATGAAATTAGCAATGTGGGGGAAAAACCTAACTCAGGTTGACCAATATCCTTCCAACATGCAAATAACATAACATAATTTGATGCCCCCTCATCTACCATAGTGCGGAATATGTTTAGCATCAAAGATTTCATGGCATAAACTACTACTATCTGAAAAGTGACATGAGAAGGAAAAAATAGTTTTACATTGGAAGGGTCAAACGTGATAGATACTAAGTTAGTAGGTTCGAAGGCACCTAAAGCTGAAAACAACTCTTTTCTTTGTGAGGGGAATCTCTGGAGAAATTCTAGAGCAGACATTGCGCAAGGGGTTTGCACCAGATCTTCAACAATAGAGTGTTTTTGGGAAGCCCATGCATTTGGGTTATAAGACGCCTTATTAAATGCACCTTTGGGGATGTGATTCATTGCATCTTCAATCGGTTTCTCAATATGGAGAGGTTTTGATTGGTTATGATCTCCTTTTCCTTTATCCGCATATTCAGGAGTTCCATACACATGGTCCCTATTCTGAAAATGAGCATCCGCCCTCATCATATATACATTTGCAGCTTTGGGATTAGAGTCATGCGTCATGGCACCTTTATTTCCCCCATGCATGTTTGTGGATGAGGATTCCTGCATCATATTCTTCCCTTGAGGGAAAGGGTTAGTTAGCACATTAGGTTGCTACTATGCCAACAAATTTTGGGCGTCCTCAATCCAAGGGCATTGATGATTCAAGTGGTCATCCTTGCAAAACTTACAAGGGAACTTAACCTTCTTCTTTTCATTTTTTCCCTCCCCAACATTATTAGTAGCCTTTGTTTCATTACCCTCGGACCCTTCTTATATTTTCTCTTATTTTTCTCCTCGA
Organism: Picea engelmannii; assembly: GCA_009831015.1. Classification (NCBI taxonomy): domain Eukaryota; kingdom Viridiplantae; phylum Streptophyta; class Pinopsida; order Pinales; family Pinaceae; genus Picea; species Picea engelmannii. The sequence continues at coordinate 677,084 of ML784217.1, read as the reverse complement.
TTTTTTGGTTACCCTTGGGGTTCATCATCTGCATAGAGTGTACATCAGACGTCTGGGTGGTGGGAGAATCCAAACTAGAATTATGGTTGGCCGCAGTCTATTGCAATGATCATTTGTGCATTTTCTTATACAATAGAATCATGGGATTGTTCTATGCTGACCCACAATACCATCAACATGAGACCCAGATTTAGGTTTGTCCAAGTCAAAGGTTGACCATGCTGCATCAGGAAAAATATCATAAAGCATGTCGGATTGTGAATATATTAACTCCAGTTTTTGAGCTCTCATTATTTACTCTTCCTCAAAAAACACTACAAAAGTCACGACGTCTTTGGAGATATAGGGCACCAAGACTTCAAGAACCACTCAAGAAAAAATGCGGGAGGGACCTTGAATTTGATCAAGCTCTTATGGCGACACCATTCCCGGATATGATCATATATATGGACTGACTTAGTCTTCTCGAAATTGACCAACAACTCAGTGCCAACATCATATCTTAAAAGAAGCTAAAACTGGTTCAAGAAAACCATCGCCAAATCATTAAAGTAAGAATACCTCAAGTTGTCGAGCTCAATGTACCATTTCGTGGCACCCCCTATGAGAGTGAATTGAAATAATTGCAACTTAATGGAATTGTTGTTTAGCATATTCAAGGAGCACCAAAAATGAAAAGTCGTCACATGATCACCTAGATCTTCCCCAAGATTTCCTTCAAATTTTGGGATATCTGATAGCAACTTGGTCGGCATAGGAGGTCAACTTGGAACATGTCAAATGGGATCGTTCAGTAACCTTGAAAATTCCAACAAATAAAGAGTTTGCAGAAATGATAACTTTGGTTGTGACGTGTTCTCTTGAAAATACAGACATGGATATTTACTATCACTAGGTTGCCAGGAAAAGATTTCCTACTGACCAGGATTCTGGTAAAAACCAAGGATTCCTTGGTCAGTGTAAAGGAACGATGCACCTATTTGGAACATAGATGAATTTGAATAGTTGGATGACATGCCTTGAGTGGGACCTGCCTATTGTATGGAATGTCATTGGCCTTCGTTGAGGTTTCCCCTAGCCAATCCCCTGTGCATAGGAATTGAACCTTGCAGGGGGTTCCACTAAGAGTGGGAGGGGCTACCCCCAATTGACATCCCGTGTGGAGGGGTAGGATTCTTCCTGATATTCCCTAGACCTTGGAAGGAGATGGATCTTGCCATCGCTCCATGTGAAGGTATAGAACCTTGTGTAGATATGGATTGATTAAGGAAGGGGTTTCCCCTTAACGAAAATGCTGACGAAGAAAATATGTTATTCCCAAAAGCACAAAATAAGGAAAATAACATGGACCCAACCAGAGTCATGGAAGGTTAAGGGATCTGAATCCCTACACTAGACAAGTTAGAAATGATAGAAGGCCCGAATGGTTGCTGGGAAGCACCTTCAAGAGAGGGGGATGGAGGGGAAATATGACCCTCACCGAAAGGAAACACATTGAATGGAGTAGTGGTGCCCACAAGGGATCCTTGCAGGGGAGTGTTAGAACTTCTTGCACCCAAACTAATAGTCTATAAAGTAGACTGGGTTAGAGTCGAGGTCGTGTTGAATTCTGGTATCCCGTACGAGAAGAAACTAACAGGTGGATTTTGTGTAACCATATAATGAACAGTGGTTGTATTCATGATAGGGATTGTGCCATTAACATAAGTGGTGGTCATCTAATGATAATAATTTCTCTAAGGGGAAGGTGGGGGAGGGGGAAAGCCAACCCCTCCACCTATAGCTGAAGTGGGAGTATGAGGACTCATTTATAAGTAACATCATTTTCTTCCATAGCAAGTTTCCTAAAGAGACAATGATCAGGTCTAGCTACCTTAGGAGGGACTATCTGAACAAGAATTGGTTCTAAGAGGTCATTTATCAGAGGGTTCTAGGGTCTAACGAAGCCTTAAGATTCAAGTTATGAAATGTGAGTTACCTTAGGTGCAAGAGTGTCTCCTCTAGGAATAAGATCAGACACAATTTCTTCTGTCTAGGTAGTTTCGAAAGAACCTTCATGATCCAACCTTCTATTCAACAGTAGCAGGGGTGGCTCCACAGTTATCGGTGGGAGGCCTTGAAGCCTACTTGAATGGTGAATTTGTTGATCGGCCACTTTGTGAAATGATGAACCGACATTCTAAGGAAAATCTAGGTGGAAGCACATAACACACACTAAAAAGTACCTAAAGATAAATCAAGAAAACAAGAGGAGGATAGGAAGAACAATTACGCCAACTAACACTAGAGAAACTTATCAATGCAAGTGTAACTTGAACACAGAAAAACCCTCTGGGTATACTCTATGAAGCGTGGTCCAACGTCTATCCTAAGACCATGGTATGCCCCTCGTAGTCACTTGTGTGAGTACCTATAAAAGGAAACTAGGTTTCCATCTCGTAGTTAATCACTAGGTGGGTATAGTCGACAGTCGGGCTGATCGTATGAGCATGATAACTATGTTTGAAGCCTTTCAAGGGTACCAAAAGAAAATGGCATAGAAGATAAATAAGGATCCCGAACAGATTCATAGTCCACAATGTTGGGTATGTGTTATATTCTTTGCACGAGTAGTGGTGTCTGAGCGTCTACGCCGGGTGTGCAGGGAGGTTAGAGGGGGGTGCAGGGGTTTGGGGGAAACGTCCCCAAAAAAAAAAAATCGGTACGACATATTTCCGGGACCACATGATATTAGGTGGTTTTTCGGCACATGGTTTTTTGCCGATGGTTTTCTATTTCTGGTTAAGGAATTAGGGTTTTGGACTAATACAGGTCATTGGGTTAGGGTTTTGGATGCCGCTGGCTCCTATATGTATATTGTATTGTAAACAATGTAACACAATGTATGAATATAATATATGCTGGTTTTCCTAGTTTGGGTTTCTAGGTGAAAAATCTCTGTGTAATTTTTGTATTTGCCATTGTATCTTTTCTATTCTTTTCTGAATATCAGTTTGCAATAGATATTGTACAAGGTTAGAATTTACATTTGGTATCAGAGCTTTATTGGATTCAGGGGGATGCCTTTGTCGTCAAGGGTTTGGCTCGGGACTGTGATAAGCCTTGTTACAGTGGGAGATCTGCGGTATTGTTTTTTAGGTGAAAAGAAATGGCAAGCAATTCGAAGATGGAGATCGAGAAGTTTAATGGGAAA
>ML784217.1:629260-669703 GCA_009831015.1 Picea engelmannii | reverse complement strand
ACACAATGTATGAATATAATATATGCTAGTTTTCCCGGTTTGGGTTTCCAGGTGAAAAATCTCTGTGTAATGTTTGTATTTGCCATTGTATCTTTTCTGTTCTTTTCTGAATATCAGTTTGCAGTAGATATTGTACAAGGTTATAATTTACACACAAGGCTCCCTAGTTAGATGAAGTCCACAGAATCACAAGAATGACCCTCAAATATGATCCCCACTATGTTTGGTCTAGCTTTTGAGGGGTTATCTCCACTTCTTTTCCTCATATGACCTCATGTTTATCCCCTATGTTAGAGGGGGATCCCGACTAACTTTTACGACAATGGACTTCAACACTCCCTATATCAGACTCTCAAGTTCATTTGGTGGCCTTGGAGAGTTTTCTCTCCACACCTAATCCAAGGCCCTAAAGCCTCATCTAGTTGGTTTACCCTACAAATGAAAAAATCTAATTGAATTTAAATTTAAGCATTAATTTTAAGGGCTTGATTACTCAAGGGTGCGGTGGTGAAACTTGTGATGTTCTTTTAGAGACAAAAAAGAGTATTATAGAGATTTTTAGAGCATTGTTATTTGATGCAAATGAAAGTAGGCTAAGTCCTACAAATGAATATTGGCTCTTTTCACTTAAAATGAAAACTTTTCAAAAGAAAACCAATATCTTATGCTCAATCTATCTTAGAATGCCTTTTTCGTCTCCAATGAAATGCAACTAATTAAAACTTTTAGGAAAGAAAGTAACAAGGAACTTTGGGTTAGGACTTATTTTATTTCACAAACATAAACTAAGCTACAAAATCTAAACAAACATGCAATGCAACACTAAAATGCAACTAAGAAGCTTATTTTTCCTTATTTTTTTTCTTTTTGAAAATGAAAGCAAGGGAAGGAAAGAAAAAGCTTAAACTTAACCACAAATTATTTTTTCTTTTGTCTTTTGAAATGAAAACCTAAGGAGCACAATAAATAAAATTTTCTTCTCTTTTTCAAAGTATATAAAGAGAGAAGGAAAACAAACAAATATTGATCAGGTCCTAGACCACTATTAGAGGGCAAGGATTCAAAAGAATCCAGAGGAGAACCTAAATCTTGTAAACAAACCTTCAAACTTTGATAAAAATAGAGAGACAGAGAAGTCTATATAAAAGAGATCATATTGCAATATTATAGACAAATTGAGACTCAAGCCCTATCAAACAGTGGTCAATAGAGGTCCCTGATACTTAGGAGGACTTGAGATATCCAAATTTTCCTGGAAAAATGGGAGGGGTTTTGAAAAAACCACAAAATGATACAGACACACATGTTGTGTTCAGAGAGCTTGTGTATGTACGCAAGTTGTGTTAATTTAGGACATGTATGTACGTGGTCTAAGAAACCAATAGGTTGTGTATAGGTCTGAAAATCTTCAAAAAAGGAAAGATTCATACTTGAAACTAAGTCCAGGTAACCTGGTAAACACCTAGAAGGTGACCAACGACTCAGATAGACTCAAAAAGTACAAGAAAAAAAAGAAATCAAACCAAAAGAAGATCTCCTAAACAGACCCTAAGGAGACTCCCCAATGGAGTCGCCAATTCTGATTTGGGGAGAAATCCCCCTAGTCAGGGTCTAATGGCTAGGAAGAGAAATGACTCCTTAAAAGATGAAAAATGACCTATTTTGACCCAATTTCACAAACCCTAATGATTTATTTTAGACAAGAGAAACAAGAAAAATATGAAGGTAGGCACCTTATGTCCTTTTATTCATAGTAGATCCCCTTTGTTCGTTGTTTTATACTAAGTTGTATGTCTCCTCCCAAAGCTGACCTAAAATAACACAAAGAGCAATATACAAGAGCATATATGCAATCATTATTGACATAAAAATGTACTAATTCTCAAGAAATAAGCCATAACCATTCAAACATATTCATAAGAACATAGACACATGAATTAGGAAAGGGAAGCTCTCTTTTATTGATAACATATAAAGAAGATTGCAACCATAATATTTGATGTTGAAACTACTCCACAAACCTCTCCTGGGTTCCTCCAATTAGACTCCAAGTATAAAAATACCACAATCACTAGAAAATCCCCACAATCAACATGAAAAACTAAGGGGTTTGATGGATTTCATAAAGAGGATGAGAAAATGAGACCGTTGAGGATGGATACTCAGAACATGATGCATAATCTTAGAGAGAAATAAGGAGAAATTTGGGTAGAGTTTCTTTGTTTCTTCATTTTATATCCCCAAATGACCCCCCTAGGGCCCTTTTTATATGGCAATTTGATGGTTATTCAGTTTTGAGAAGGGATACAGGAGGTAAAAATTGTTGTGCAACCCAACATATCCCGTAAACCTCGCCGAGAAGTGCAATTTTTTTTATTTTTTGCAACTTTTTTGAGTATACGTGGGTTGTCTATGTATCAACTAGCATATGTATGTGAGATGCTTGTATATCAAGGCACGTACACCTTGCAAAAAAGAGTTTTTAAGAAGAAAACTCAACAAAATTTATTTGCAAGCGTGTATATGGATGATCCATGGCCAATAATGCATAATGGTGGAATTTTAGACTATAACACTAGGGAAATATTTAATAATGTGGTCACCCTTACAAATAATGAAAGGAAATTTGGGCTTGCGAGTTTTCTTGGTAGGCTTGTCTATATCATAAACACTCTTTATCATGATTGCCTCCAACATGTCCTGCAGTGGTTGGAAGCTTGGACCCTTGCTTATTTTTCTTCTTTTTAATCTTCCTTTTCTTCTTCTTATATTCCTGGTTACTAGCACTAAGAATTTCACCAGGCAACGAGGAAGACCGGGAAGAATACCCGACGGGTGAAGAAGGAAAAGGGTCGACATGAGGTTGATGTTCTTATCACGGAGGGCTTGCATATGAAGCACTGGGAGAATTTATAATCACTAGAGTGGAAAACAACCATATTGGTAATCCGATAGTGAATATGGGAAGAGTCAACATGAAAATATGAGGACCAACATTTCCAAAAGAAGGAAAAAAATAAGGTTCCCCAGGAAAAGGGGGCCCTTGGTTGGGAGTTCCAAGAACTAATGCCATAGAGAGAAAATCTTCCTAGATTCCACTAAAATAAATATCACACACTATCAAAGTTCCCATAAGATAAGAGAAAATAAACAAAGGAAGTAGGGATCTTCCATACATGGGAGATGATGTTGTCAACGAAGATATGAGAAGCAATTACACTGATCTCCACTTAACAGACCTTGTCAGTGCACGTAACCCTCACTTTGTGGGGCCACCCTCTAGAGTTACTGAAAGTGTGATGCAACATTTTCCTCAGGTACCACAAGGAACCTTCTAAAGAAGGAACCCCCCTTGTAGTCACTCGTGTAGAATCCTAGGCAAAGAAACTATGTTTACCAATTTCACAACAGACTGTCGGGAGGGTAACTAATCAAAGTCAAAAATACGAAAATGGAACTGGGAATGGTGGACACAAATCCATGACCCAAATACTAATAATAAGTGGTTTCACCCCGAGGACCTACCACTCTTCAAATCTCCAAAACTTGTTGTAGTCCCACTAGGCAAACGAAAGAGGGGAGATCTAAAATCATCGCTTCACTTGAGCTCGTGCTTAACTCCCATGTAAGAGGAGATATCCCAATAAATGACAATTTTTACTACTTGGATTTAAACACTCTCTAGTATTCTACAATCTTGTTTAAGTGGCGTTAGAGAATTTACTCTCCACCCTACAACCAAGGCCCTAAAATCCTAGACTTGTTGGTTTTCTATAAAAGAAAAGGTCTAGTTGATTTTAGATTACACGCTTGTTCCTTTTATGGTAGTTTTTTACTCAAAAAGGGATTACAGATGAAACTTAATGATGATGTGTGACACTTGACTCCAAGAAGACTTCAAAATAAAATATGAATGCAATGCAATATTTTCTTTTGATGAAGGCTATATATAGAAAGGAGCTAGAGGTTTCAAGCATATAAATAATTACAAATTTCAAAGAAAGAAACAAAATTTACACTTTGAATGCAATAGGTGTCCAGTATATGAGTCAAAGAAATTGCAAAAAACATTATCCATGGCTCCCCATGCAATTTTTCACTCTAAAATGCTAGCTTAGAAATGCATCACCCAAAAACTAGAATGAAAATTTTCTTTTCATTTGATTCAATCCAATGAGATGTGCAAAAAAATTTAATGCTTCACTACTTTCAAATGGAATGAAAGAAATCAATGTTTGACACAAAGAGACACAAAGAAAGAAAGAAAATAAAACAAAATTCACTCAAAATGTTGACAAGTACTCAAAGAATGCAAATGTCAAAATGTTTATAACATAAGCTCAAATAAGAACCCAAATGATGTAAAATAGAAAGAAGAAAAACACTCTTGAAAATCCTAAAAAATGAGCAGCAAGAATCAATATTCAAGGATGGGTTGTGGTAAACAAGAGATTCATAATCATTGAAAAAGAAAGATGTTTCAACGAAGACAAAAAGGGGTCAATACCAAAAAACCTTTTCAAACTCTAGTTGTTGAAAACTCCTAAACAATCAAGCAATATGAAATCATTGCGAGACGAATATCAAAGAACTGAAAGGTAGGATGAACCAAAGGAATTTTTAACCTAGGGGACCATACAATTTCAAAACTGGGATAATTTTTCAAACTCAAAGAAGGAAATGAAAAGAGTGATGAATTCCAATTTATCAATCAAAATAAAGTCAAATACAAACAAAAATAATCTAGGCTAAACGCCTCTTAATATCAGACTGAAAAAAACAAAGAATAACCTCTTGAATCCATCTAAAAAGAGGGACTGTAACCCCTATTACCAAAGGAACAAAGAAATATGGAGCTCCCTAGAAGACCAAGTGGGAGCTCTAGTCAGGCTAGTGGTTCCCTCACATCCATTATAGGGGAGTGTTGGTCTTGTAACTGCTTGAAAAAGGTACAAAAAAGATTAAAAATCAGCAGAAACTCATTCAATGAATTTGTAAACTCTTCAATAAAGAATAGGGAAGGGGGAATGAATCAGAATCAAGCATAAAAAAAACAAGATCCAATCATAAACAAGACTTAACAAGGACTAGATGAACCAAGGGAAGACTAGTCAAAGTTCGTCCCCAGTGGAGTGGCCATTTACTGTGATGATAAATCTTACCCCTGTGGATAGTTTAAGATACCCTTTGGACCAAGAGCCCTTCTTTGGTCCAAATATAGAAGTAAACAAATGGTTTCTACTTTCCTTATATATCTAGTCCATAACCAATTGAAATGAGAAAGAAAAAGAGTGTAATGTGCCTTGTTTCGATGTTTGTCGTCACTTCTCCAAGCTTCAAGATTGATCTCCAAGATTATTAGAGCTAGTCAGACATGTTATGAACAACAAAGAAATAATTTATCGTACTCTATGTGATTATATAAAATAGATATATCTATACCTGATTTGACTTAAGCATAAACATTACAATGAACAACATAATGAAAGGAATAGGCCAAGTTAATATTAAACAGAAAGAAAAAATAAGGCACTTAAAAATCACGTTGATGTCGTAGAAATATTCTCCAATATATCCTCATCTAGACCTTGCATGAAATTATTTATATCAAAATGTTGATGCTTCAATGGATTTCCCTCTCTCAGGATCAAAGGTTTGACATCTGAAATCTTCACCCTTTCACCATGAAAATGCCTTCAATTAATAGGATTGGGATTCTCAACCACCATGGGCTATTTAGGGAAGTGGTTTAGGATATGGCTCCATGATTTGGGATTTTATCCTAATATATAGACATAGGATATGATTTGAGCAAAACCGACCTCATATCTTCGACGCTAGCCCTTAGGAAAAGGTGTGATTCTCCATATTTTCCTTTAACCAAAGTGGTACTCCCCTTGAGTTAGAGATAGGGTTTCATTGGTGTTCCCTAAACAAGGAAAAGGGACTGCCACCCTATGTAGTTGTGCTCCCCCAGCATGTATGGGGGGCACTACCCTTCATAAATGCTTAAAAAATGGTCGAATTTCCAAGTAAAAGGCATGTTTCTGGCCTTGAAATGATGGGTTTCTTCCTCCAACATGACTTAGGGATCATGGATAATGTATTTTATGGTGTCAACGAGTTGTGAAACTTGGAAAAGTGCATGCAACACTTAGTAAGGTGCATGCGACACTTGAGAAAGTACATGCAACACTTAACAAGGTCCATATGACACTTTGTGACATTTGCGACACTTGCAACACTTAGGGTGTGACACTTAAGTGTGGGATTTTGATGTGTAACAATTTGATGAAGTCTTGATGAATTCTACATGAAGCCCTAAAGGTGTGGTTATGGAACTCAAAGGTGTTTGAGGGATAAGGATAGGAAAGACAATTTAAATATAGGTAGCACACTCATAGATGGATAGTCCTCATCGTGTCATTTCATAGTAGGTGGTACGTCATGTGGTTCAAGACAAAAACACTACGCATGCATGTTATTTTTCTACTTGAGGGTTAGAGATTAAGCATAAATCGAATAACACATATAAAACACATGCATTGGGACGAGAAAGTATTATTTTATTAATCTCAAGATGAATCAACTTACAATAATGATAGAGACCGGCCACCGTTCCTCGATCCTGATCCTGGGCTCCTCCTCTTCTTTGTCCTCCAACTGCTTTGCTTGAATTCTCCTTAATCTTGAGGAAAGGCTAAAGGGTTGGGACAAATGGATTCGACAATTGGGTAGGGTTTCTTCGCTATGATTTTCCTTCTCCAAATATTACCCCTACCCCTTCTTTTATAGGCTAGAAGGAGCTAGGGTTTTGGACGAACTCTCAGCCATGCATGGCCGGGAGTTCCAGTTAACTGACCCAAATCTTTTTGTCCCGTCGGCAACTTTCCTGTTTTTGTGCTTTGTTAGGTAAATGCGGGTTGTAGTAGGCCAGCCAGCGTTCCAACGCGTGCAGTAGTAGGCCTGCCAGCGTTCCAACGCGTGCAGTGGAGGGTTAGGGTGCGTGCCACTTGATTTAAGAGGGTTTTCAAGGGTTTATTCAACATGGCTTTGGTAAGGAAGATATATGAGTTGGCCTAGTTCCAGGTAAGCATGTGTGTTGCAATTTAGGGTTATAACAGTGGTTATGGAACTCAAAGGTGTTTGAGGGATAAGGATAGGAAAGACAATTTAAATATAGGTAGCACACTCATAGATGGATAGTCCTCATCGTATCATTTCATAGTAGGTGGTTTGTCATGTGGTTCCTCACAGTTATGGAGATATTTCCTCATGAAGTTGGAATCCCCAAAGAATGGTTCATAAGCCCCTAATTGGTTACAACTTCTTGGTCAAAGGGTAAAGTGTTTGTAACAAGAAATTTCAAGAAGCCCTAAAGTTAAGGAAAGAGGTTACTTATAAAAAGTACATATACACCTCAAAAAGTCTCCCATAAGTACATTCACTCACACATTCTATTGAATATATTCTAGTGAACTATTGATTTATTGGCAAGTTTGTGATGATGAAATATGAGGCAATGGAAAAGTGAGAAGTGCGAGATTTTCATAATCACAGAGGAGAGCTGGGGTTTTCTATAAAAACCCTAACTTGGATGACCCCCATGGGTCAAACAACTAGTGTCCCACAGGTACCCCTGTGGGTTGCCTAGTTCCTATCACATGAGGCCCCAAGTGACAAGAGGTATTAGTCCTACGTGGAAAATAAAAAAGAGGGAAAAGATGCTAGTGCCTAGTTGTTGAGGCTAAGAAAGGTATGTTTGTATGATATTTGGCACTACAAGGTGAATACAGGCTACATGCATGCTTATATGTTAGTTTTGAGACTTATTCTTGGTTATGGTATGGTACATAATTGAGGCATGTCATGGTAGTGATGGTTCATGGTACATCTTGGCGATGATATGATACAATGTTAGTAGTACACTCTTGGTTATTTTGTATTTGGTTTAGTTACATGTTGACGATGATATGGCACATGTTTGAGTTACATCTCTTGGTACATTTATTATGGATATTGGCACATGCTTGAGGCACATGGTTTGATATAGACTCTTGGCAAATGGTGTATGGTTGTTATGATAGAGGGATGTCATTGATGTTGGTGCATATTGAGACATATGTCAGATGCATTGGAATATATATTTGGTACATGGTTATGGAATGATTGAGACATGTCATGACTGATTTTGTATTGGGTTGAGGTACATTTCATGGTACATGGTTTATGGTACAGGTTTGGTACATGATAAGGTACAAGTTTGCTACATGATTTGGTATAGGTTTGATACATGATTTGGTACAGGTTTGGTACATGATATGGTATAGATTTAGGTAGATGGTTGATTCTTGATGTGGTATATGGTTGATGCTTGGTACATGGCACACGGTCTTGGTATATGATTGAGGATAAATATCTTGAATGCATATCTTGGTGATGTTGGTACAGGTTTGGCACACAGTGATTTCATGATATGATACATGTTCTCTTGTACATGGTTTATGCTTTGATACATGGTACATGGTATTGTCATATGCTTGAGGCATGGATTGTTGATGTTGTACATCTAGTTTAGATATTTTCTTGGTGATATTGGCATATGGTCTATGATAGTGGATCTGGTTTTGTTGGTGTTGAGTATCAGGTTGACAGTGACAGGTTGATGATGGTATATTGGTAGTGACAGGTTGATGATAGTATGTCAATGACATGTTGATGCTATAGTGGTGGGTACAGGTTGATGTGACAGTGATAGTGAAAACAACAGTGATAGGTTGGATGATTGGTTGGTGAGAAGTTGATTGATATATCAATGACAGTATCAGTGGTAGTGACATTTTGGTCTACACTTATATTTCAGGGCGATAGGATAGGGAAAGGAAAGGGGGTTGTATCCTACTTTCGGCTAGAGCTGGAGAACTCAAGGAGTTGAAGCTTTCTTCAGGTTAGAACCTGTAAACTAGGTGGTTGGATGCTCCTTCCCATTGTAACTGGTAAATCAAGGGGTTGTATCTTCCTTCAGGTTGGTTCCTGTAAATAGTGGGTTGGATCCTCCTTCCAGTTGGTGTTGGAGAATTTTAAAGTTGGTTCTTCTTATGAATGAATTCTTGATATATATAAGAAAGAATTATGTGGTTTTCTCACATTTTGGTTTCCACATAAATTCTGGTGTACTATGTATTTGATGTGATGTGGTTACTTATTATTGTTTTATGCTAATGATATATTGAAAGTAAACATAGATAATATATTGATGATAAAGTTGAAGTTTACATATTGTGGTTAAAAGTGGTAAAAGTCCTAAATATTGATTCACCTCCCCTCTCAGTATTTCCAACAATTGGTATTAGAGTAGGTCGTTTGAGAAAACAGTCTAACCACTGGAAGGTAGATCATGGAGTGCATGGATAATGGAACACCAATGTTTGATGGTCATATTGGTATGAGCTATGAGATATGGAGCAGTGGGATGAAAGTGTTTTTACAGGTGCATGGGTATGATGTTTGGTACTCATTTGTTATAGGATACAAGGCTTCAAAGAAACCAAAGATAACAACCAAGAAGGAATTGAAAAGAAAAAACGAAATAGCAATATATTTTATCTAGGAAGGATTACCTGATCCGGTAAAAGAAAAAGTAGGAAAATGTTCATCAGCCAAAGAACTTTTGGAAAAGATACATAATCTCTATTCCAAGGAATATCATAACATCATATTGATCAACCTAAATAATATGCAAGAGTATAAAAAGAAGAAATATGCTCTTCATGTCAGCCATATTCAAAAGAAGAAGATTAAGAAGAAGGAATAGTAGATATTCAAGTAGAATTAATCAATGCTTTAGATAAACTAACGAAAGAAAGGAAGAAAAATAAATAAGTCTTTTGAGGAACAATTAGTCAAGAAAGAAAATGATTCTCAATAAATTTATGAAGAATCCCAACAAGTCATCGTAAATATAAAATCTCAGCTGAAAGAAGCCAAAGTGATTGAAGAAAATATCAAGGATCAAAAACACTATTTGGAAGCTAAAATAACATCACGAATATAGGAAGAAGAGAAGAGAGAAGTTATCTTGACAAGTCACCTTAAGGAAAGATCAGAGGACTTAAACAAGCTTTAATCAAAATTTAATCAACAATAAAGAAGAATTGAAGAAGAAATCATCACCTTGAAGACCCAACTTGAAGAAGCAAAGAGAACATAATAAGTCATGAAGATCCAAATGATGAAGAAAGAACAAGATGTTGAGAATCTTGAACAAGAATTTGTCATGTTAAGAGTTAAAGTTGTTAAGCTCAGCAAGAAAGTTGAAGAAATAGGAAGCTCCACATAATCAACAAAGAAAGTTGAAGACAAATGTTGCAGGTTACTAGAAAGGAAGAATGAAGAGAAAGCTAAGAGTTATGTTGAAGTCGTCAAAGGAACTATCAAGAAGGAATAATGCAAGCCTTCAAAGGAAAGCATTCCATAAATGAAGAAGACTGAAGAAAACGATTACAAAAGAGACGAACATCAAAAAATACCCTCCAATTTTAAGTATCAAAGAATATTAAATCATTGTGAAGAAAATAATAGAAGAGAATATCATGATCATCCAAGACATGTATTCAGAAGAACTACATCAAAAATAACATCATTCACTTCTAGGCATCAAATTTTCTTTTATGGTTATTGTTTTATTTGTACTAACTTTGGACATAAATATGTGGATTGCAGAGCATATGGAAGAAATGTTCAAGCAACATATGCTTATGTGGCCCCACACAACATTCAATGTTACAAATTCCACAACTATGGACACATAGCCCGTGATTGTAGAAGCGTGATAAATCCTTCCATGAAGGAAAACATTGATATCAAATACAATAAGGCTTGAATAACAAAAGAAATACATGAAGAACATATGAATGAAGAACGTGTTCTAGAGATCATAGGATTTGCAGTAGTATGAGAAAGGGAAGAAGAGCATGTGAATAAATAACAGGTCCAAGAGATTGTAGGATTTTTAGTTGTTCAAGATCATAATGAATCTATAGACAAAGAGGAATATTACTATGCATTAGAGCGGGTATTTTTCTGAGCTATCCGGTTAGGAAACTCCCAGTAAATATGAATATCGAACAAGGGGAGTCTAAGAAGTAGCTCTACATATCATAGAACTATATTTTGAGCAGTTTGAAGTGTTTATAGGTTATGGTAAGGCAGGTTCAGAGTGGTTTAATGACAAATGTGTAGAATTTCTTGTAACATTTTGATTGTTTGAGGAGTATCTTTTGGAACACATACCTATGCAGGTATCGGCTAGTAGCTATGAAGGATATCATTGGCACACTTTTTAGGAAGGGATATCTTCAATATAGATTGTTCCATACATGTAGATTCTGATTTGTAGAAGAACAATGGACATATTTAATTCAGTTGAAGAGAAGGAATATCTTGTGATCAGTTGCAACAAATGGTTCACCATTGTATGCAGTTAAGTAGCATAATCATGGATAGTTTTATGACATATGAAAAGAGTTAGATTCATGAGATCATTGGAAGGTCTAGATAGATATATCATAGTGGATGAAAGCATATTTACAATTGGAATCAGAAAAGTGGAATCATTTGTTCACAAGAAGGAAAGCAGTTGAAGGCACAACAAAACATGGAAAGAGAAACCGTCAATGGAAACTATATCGTCATAGGAAAATTGTTCAATATTTCATTGATGATAGTTTGGTGAATATGACAAGCCATGACAACTTGAAGAAAAGGGTTGAAGACAAATAATCTTGAATGATTTTTACATATGTCAGTGAATTACAATAGGAAGCACCATTGGAAAAGAATCACTAGAAGAAAGGAAAGAAAGAAAGTACTGGAATCCCTACATTAATCTACACAACATCTTTCAAAAGAAGTGAGGGGGGGAGAAATAGTCAAAAGTAGTTAACCTTATGCCAAAGGGGAAGAAAAAGAACATAGGAACTAGAAGAGAAATATCACAAGAGAATGAAGTCAGAGAAGGATTGTTCACTCTTTGGTATTGATATCAAAAGAGAAGAGGGACATGTAAATAAACATGGAGAGAAACATGTGAAGAGAAAGAACAAAAGCATGAAGACAAAGGAGCATCCCCAAATGGATTTACCCTTTTTATGAAAGGGGGAGAAAAAGAAAGATCATCAGAATCATGAAGACATAGGGAGCAACCATAAGGGGAGATACCATTTTTAATTGATGTCAAAGGGTGAGAGAGAAACGTGAGGAGAGAAACATTGATGAGGAGCAATGATCACAGGGGGAGCATGAGTGTTTCCATCAATGTTTGGAGTATAGTTGTTGCCATGTTTGGAGTTTATTTTTGAGGCTTATTCTTGGTTATGGTATGGTACATGCTTGAGACATGTCATGGTAGTGATGGTGCATGGTACATATTGGTGATGAAATGAAACATTGTTAGTAGTACACTCTTGGTTGTTTGGTATCTAGTTTAGTTACATGTTGATGATGATATGGCACATGTTTGAGGTACATATATTGGTACATTGATTATGGATGTTGGCACATGCTTGAGTCACATGGTTTGAGATAGATTTTTGGCACATGGTGTATGGTTATTATGATAGAATCATATCATTGATGTTGGTTCATATTGAGACATATATTGGATGCATTGGAATATATCTTTGGTACATGGTTATGGAATTATTGAGACAAGTCATGAGTGATTTGGTATTTGGTTGAGGTACATTCATGGTACATGGTTTGTGGTATGGGTTTGGTACATGATATGGTACATGGTTGATACATGATTTGGTACAGGTTTGGTACATGATATGGTAGATATTTAGTTACATGGTTGATGCTTGACTTGGTATATGGTTGATGCTTGGTACATGGCACATGGTCTTGGTATATTCTTGAGGAATATCTTGGTGATGTTTACAGGTTTATGTGACAATGATAGTGACAGTGACAGTGACAGTGACAGTGACAGGTTATATGACTGGTTGATGATAGGTTGATTGATATATCAATGAAAATATAAATGATAGTGATAGATTGGTATACACTTCAATTTCATGGTGGTATGATGGGGAAAGGAAATGAGTTTGTATCCTGATTCTGATTGGAGTTGGAGAACTCAAGGAGTTCAAGTTTCATTCATGTTGGAGCCTTTAAACTAGGGGGTTGGAACCTCCTTCCAAATGTAGCTGGTAAATCAGGGAGTTGTAGCTTCCTTCAGTTTGGAGCCTGTAAATAGGGGGTTGGAGCCTCCTTCCACTTGGTGCTGGAGAATTTGGAAGTTGGTGCTTCCTATGAATGTATTCTTGATATATATACAAATGAATTCCGTGTTTTTCTCCCATTTTGGATTCCACGTAAATTCTAGTGTACTATGTATTTGATGTGATGTGGTTACTTATTATGGTTATATACTCATGATATATTGAATGTAAACATAGATAATATATTGCTGATAAAGTTGAAGTTTACATATTGTGGTTAAAATTAGTAAAAGTGCTAAATATTGATTCACCCTGCTCTCAGTATTTCCAACAATTGGTATTAGAGTAGGTCCTTTCATAAAACAATCTAACCACTAAAAGGTATATTATTGAGTTCATAGATAATGGAACACCATTGTTTGATGATCAGATTGGTATGAGCTATGAGATATGGAGAAGTAGGATGAAAGTGTTTTTACAAGCACAGGGGTATGATGTTTGGTACTCAGTTTTTATAGGATACAATGTTTCAAAGAAACCAAAGACTAAAACCAAGAAGGAATTGAAAAGAAACAAAAAAATAGTGATAAAGTTTATCCAGGAAGAATTACCTGATCCGATAAAATAGAAAGTGGGAAAATTTTCATCGTCATAAGAACTTTGGGAAAGGCTACATAATCTCTATTCCAAGGAATCTCATAACATCATAGATTCAAAGCATATTGATAAACCTAAAGAAGATGTAGGAACAAAACAAGAAGAAATATGCTTATCATGTCAAACATATTTAGAAGAATAAGATTGTGAAGAAGGCATAATAGATCTTGAACCAGAATTAATTAGTGCTTTAGACAAACTAATGAAAGAAAGGAAGAAAAACAAGTCTCTTTAGGAAAAATTAGTTAATCAAGAAAAGGATTCTCAAGAAAGTTCCAAAGAATCCCAACAAGTCATCATAAATCTAAAATCTCAGCTAAAATAAGCTAAAATGATTGAAGAAAATATCAAGGATCAGAAACATTATTTGGAAGTTGAAATAGCATCACAAATAAAGGAAGCAGAGAAGGGAGAAGGAATATTGACAAGTCACCTTAAGGAAAGATCAGAGGACTTAAACAAGCTTGAAGAAAAATTTATTCAACAAGAAATAATACTTGAAGAATAAATCATCACCTTGAAGAACCAACTTGAAGAATAAAAGAAAATGGAAGAAGTCATGGAGATCCAAATGGTGAAGAAAGAAGAAGAGGTTGAGAAGCTTGAATAAGAAGTTGTCACGTTAAGAGTTAAAGTTGTTAATCTCAACAAGAACATTGATGAAATAGGAAGCTCCACATCATCAACAAACAAAGTTGAAGAGAAATGCTACAGGTTACTATAAAGGAAGAATGAAGAGAAAGCTAAGAGTTATGCAGAAGTCAATAAAGGAACTATTGAGAAGGAAGAATTAAATACCTCAAAGGAAAAAATTCTAGAAATGAAGAAGACTCAAGAAAAGGATTATAGAAGAGACAAACATCAAAGAAGAACCTCCACTTTCAAGTATCAAAGAATCTTAAATCATTGTGAAGGAAACAACAAAAGAGAAGATCGTGATCAACCAAGGCATGAATTAGAAGAACTACATCATAAAGAATATCATTCACTTCCACGTATCAAAGTTTCTTTTATGGTTATTGTTTTAATTGTACTAACTTTGGACATAAAGTTGTGGATTGCAGAGATTATGGAATAAATGTTCAAACAAGAGATGCTTATGTGGCCCCACACAACATTGAATGTTACAAATGTCACAACTATGGACACATATCCTATGATTGTAGAAGCATGATAAAGACTTCCATGAAGGAAAACATTGATATCAGATACAAGAAGGATTGGAGAAGAAAATAAAGACATGAAGAATAGGTGAATGAAGAAAAGGTTCTCGAGATCACATGATTTGCAGTAGTACAAGAAAGAGAAGAAGAACGGGTCTAAGATATTGTAGGATTTGCAATTGTGCAGGATCATAATGAATCTACAAATGAAGAGGAAAATTACTCTGCATCATAGCGGGTATTTTTCTAATATATCCGGTTAGGAGACTCCTAGTAAATATGAATATTTATATTGGGTAGTCTAAGTAGTAGCTCTATAGATCATAGAACTATATTTTGAGTGGTCTAAAGTGTTTATAGGTTATGGGAAGGTAGGTTCAGAGTGGTTTAAAGACAAAACTGCAGAATGTCTTGTAAGAGTTTGATTGTTTGAGGAGTGGATTTTGGAACACATACCTATGTAGGTATCAAATAGCAACTACGGAGGATATCATTGGCACATATTTTAGGTAGGGATATCTTCAGTACATATTGTTTTAGACATGTAGATTCTGATTTGTAGAAGACCAATGGACATATTTAATTCAATTGAAGAGCAGGAATATGTTGTGATTAGTTGCAACAAATGGGTCAGCATTGTATGCAGTTAAGTAGAAGAATCATGGAAAATTTTATGATATATGAACATAGTTGGATTCATGATATCATTGGCAGGTATATATAGACATATCATAGTGGATCAAAGCATATTTACAATTGGAATAAGATAAGTGGAATCAGTTGGTCACAGGAAGGAAAGCAGTGAAAGGAACAACATAATAGGGAAAGAGAAATCATCAATAGAATCTATATTGTCAGAGGAAAATTGTTGGAAATATCATTGATGAAATTTTGGTGAATATGAAAAGCCATGAAAACTTGAAGACAAGTTTTGAAGACAAATAATCTTAAATACATTTTATATATGTTATTGAATTACAAGAGGAAGCACCAACGGAAAAGAAACATCAGAGGAAAGGAAAGAAAGAAGGTATTGGAAACCCTACATTAATATACACAACATCTTGAAAAAGAAGTCAGGGGGAGAGAAATCGTCAAAATTAATTACCCTTATTCCAAAGGGGAAGAAAAAGAACAAAAGGACTAGAAGAGAAATATCACAAGCACATGAAGTCGTAGAAGGATTGTTCAGAGAAGGTATACTTTCAGGGGGAGTCACTCCTTGCTATTGATATCAAAATATAAGAGGGACATGGAAAGAAAGATGGAGAGAAACATGAGGAGAGAAATATGGGAAGAGAAAGAACACAAACATGAAGACAGGGGGAGCTGCCCCAAAGGGAGTTTCCCTTTTTAACAAATGGGGAGAAAGAGAAAGATCACCAGAAGCATGAAGATAGGAGGAGCAGACCCAAGGGGAGATACCCTTTTCCATTGATGTCAAAGGGGTAGAGAGAAACATGAGGAGAGAAGCATTGATGAGGAGCAATGATCACAGGAGGAACATGAGTTTTTCCATCAATGTTTGGAGTATAGGTGTTGCCATCAATGCCAAAGGAAGAGATTGTTGGAAAGTTGGTTGTCATTGATTTCAACCCTTGGAGAGAAAAAATATTCCTTAGATCTATGGTCAATATTGATGGTAAGTCAATTTTCATTGATTTCAACAGAAGTGGTTGATGTCAACATATGTGATGGGTGCATTTGATGAAGTTTTGATGAAGTCTACACTAAGCCCCAAAGGTGTGGTTATGGAACCTGAAGTTTTTTGAGGAATAAGGACAGGAAGGAAAATGTAAATAAAGGTATCATAATCATAGATGGATATTCCTCATTGTTCCATTTCCAATGGTAGGTGGTACACCATGCGGTTCCTCACTATTACTGAAATATTCCCCTGGGGATAGGTGAACTTTACCTTGGATTACATACCCCTATACCAAGACATAAAATATCATTTGGACACTACCATTCCTATAAATTCATTTTATCCATCGAAAAAGAGGGAAGGAGAGTAAGTGTGATGTACCTTGTTTATGACATTTCTCCTAGACGCTCCAATCCATGAGCTTGATCTTCACTCTCGGTGCAAATTCATACTTGCAATGAACAACGAGAAACAAATGAATATCTCCTACTATAATGGATTAGACAAAGCAAATATATATACATGGATTGAACCAATCAATAGATAAGCACATATGAATACATACTTTAAGGAAATATGCCAAGTATATTATATGAGAACCAAGAAAAATTACAGACCACGAATGATGTCATCTGCAACTCCTCCAAGCTCTCCTCATCCAACCCTTGCATGAATCCTAAGATCATAATTTTCATGTATGAAAATTTCCTCCTTTCACCTTGGAAATCCCTCAATATATAGGCTTGAGAGGCACAAAAACCATGAGAAAATGAGGGGTATGGTTGAGGATATGGCTACTTGAGATTTTTATTAGATCCTAAAGTGAATACCAAGCATGAGTGTCGAGCACAACTAACCCAATCTCAAAATTTGGCCCATAGATTAAGGTGTGGGAGATCCCCCCTTTCTCTCAACAACATAAATACTCCCCCCAAGTGAGAGATAGAACATTGATCCTATATCATTTCTACCCTATAGTGGCATAGGGGGTGCTATGTGTGCACCCAAAGTATGGATAGAGGAGCGTTGGTCTTCATAAATGCTCAAAAAAGGGTCGAAATGTGCAAGGAAAAAGTGTGTTTTGACCAAAAAATGATGGTTTTCATCCTCCCATATGACTTAGGGGTCATGAACAACTGTTTTAATGGTGTCGAAGGGTGGAAACACCTCAAAAAGTGAATTCAACACTTGGGAAGGTGCATACGACACTTGTGGCAGTGAATGTGACACTTACCGAGGTGCATACATCACTTTGCGACACTTGCAACACTTAGGGTGTGAAAAAAAAATGGTCACATTTTGATGTGTAACAGATGCACCCTAAAGTGCGAGGTCACAAGAGAAACTAATGGATGAATCACTTTAAAAATTCTTCAATGCAAGGTTATTAGAGTGGGAGAACTTGGTAGAAGCTACAAACAACCATCAAACAATATTAATATATGTTTCATCCTCGAGGCAGGCATACCTATGCTTGGAATACAAATGACACAATGCATGGATGCTGACCAATACACTCTAGGTCCATGAGAATATTGACTAAGAATATGGACACTAGACATACAATGTGGATCCATATGACTCGATCAAGTTGTAGCCACGATATTTTACATAGCAGAGCTACAATATGACAAAAAAACATAGCCACAGAGAAATACAAGGTGGACTTTTGTAACAGTGTATATCAATAAGTTTCAAACTCCATCACAACCTGGGTTAGTCAGATAACAATTGGTAGATGCCAAATATATCCCCAGGGTACTCATCTCGATCCCAAACCAACATGATTCTAATCATGTGAATCCATGTGTTGATGTCAAACATGGTAGAAACCACTTCATTACAGGTCATTGATGTTAATCATTAACAAGTGTGAGGGAAATCACATTTGATGTCAATGACTCCCAAGGTACACTAGTACAATCCAATGGGTGTGAATTTGTGAATTGAAGTCGAGCACTCGTGGAAAAATTTGATCAGAGGCCAATGATGTTAATCGACTATCGAAATCGAGGAGACCTGTCATTGAGGCATGCAGGTTCCAAGGTACTAATTGGTTTATAATTCTAACTCCTGGATGATGTGCTAAAGTTGAAAGGAAAATACTTTTCAAAGGAGAGTCTTGATGTCTCCCCCATCATCGACATGAAACTGACATGGGACAGTGATTTAAGATGAAATATTAGATGTGAATAGACTGACACGTGTATGAATACTGTAGAGTGGTTTATACATCTGATGGGTGTTCTATATGTACTAAATCCCTCAATTAAATTGTCAACCTCGGGTAAGTAAACTTATAGTTGTAGCACTTTATGTGCCAAGGAAGAAAAGTTAGAGGAAGTATGGTCTGACTAAGGAGATGGTCTATCTAAGGGTTAATCTGCTTAAGCAATGACTCTTTTATTTTTATCAATTAAATAAGCCTATTAATGAACTTGAACTATTTACCCTAAGCAGCTTTAGACAATGGATCGATGGATTATTCCTAAAGAAGCAAATCAAACCCTACTTTGAACAAGTTAATCTATTCAATCTAAATAAAAACAATAAGTAAATTACTTTGATCTTTTATCTTTAAGAAAATAAGAAATCAAACAGCTAACCTATAAAAATCACTCAGCAAGTAAACTCATCAAAACTATTTAGCAAGCAAACTCATCAAAAAAAATCAACAAGTAAACTCTATTCTTAAAACAAAACTAATCATTTCTATTATGCAAAGGAGAAATATTAACTTAATTAATCAAAAGCATCATGACTGTATTCGGAAATTAATCAAAACTACTCTTAATTTGCAATAATAGGAAACTCAAAGATTATGATTATGTCTTCGGTGCCTAATAACATCATGATGGCATATGACGATTAGTGATAATTCAAGAGGAATTAATTCAATATTGACTTCTATAGAGAAATGAAAAGTATGAATCAAGCAATATAACGAGAGCTTAACCATCATAGAAGAAACATTAAATGTCCTGAAAATCCATGTGATCTGTCAATTTCATGCATTAATCATCGATGATAAGAAAACACTCTGATACTTAATTCAAATTCACTCTTATGCTAACTCATGCAAATTTACAAGATTATAAAATCATAACTAAAAGCTTAATTCAAATTCAAACTTCTAATTAAAATTGCAATTCAAATCTAGAACTGAGATTTCATAAATTAAACTAAGCTAATCCTATTATTTAAAAACTCAGATTGCAAGCTAGAATGCTAGTAAGAACATAATCCAAAATCTACTTCTATCTTAGCATACTAAAACAAGATTGATAAAAAAAAAAGATCTATGAAAGAATAACTTGAACTGAGAATTAATTAATAAAACTTGCAATTCTATCCATCGAAACTTGCAAAAGAAACTCTGTCTTAAACTAATACTCTATTCTAAATACTACTCTATTTCAACCTGCAAAAATCAATTTAACTTTTAACACACCAAATAAGTTGGTATCTTGCAATCCAGTCACTAAGAAATAAAAGACACATCATAATAAATAACTATCTCCTACAAGCAACCTACAAAAAGAGAAATTAGGCAATTAAATTGTAAACAACAAATACAACATGTAGAATTACAAAATACATATAACAAAGAAATAAAATGAATTATAACTACACAACTGAAATACAAAATCTATCTATCTAAGTATTCACCCAGACCACTGGTGGACCCCCCAGTAGGTCGTGTCTACTCCTCAACAACAAATCTCAAGCTCAAATCAACACAGTTATGTCATTAACTTAAAAAAATGCAATCTCAACACAAGTTTGCAGAGATGTCTCAATTATACAATGAAATGTATTCTAAAAATTCTTGTCTTTGGTTTGGCCACTACTGGTAGTATTTATAATGATTATAGTTTGAGAGGTCGACCACTAGAAGGGTTGACCTCCTCTAAAAATGGTAATTTCCATTAAATGCACTCTAACAGTCTTTGGCTTCTAGAAACTGAACGAGCCACTCGGAAATTAGCATAACCGCTTAACATAAGATGTCAATAACTGAGTAGTTGGAGGCCATGAGGGGGCACAAAACCCAGGTCACCGATTCGCCCAACACAATCTTCCAATACGCCAACCACCAACTCGCCTACGCTCCAAGTGTTGGATCGTGTGTCGGATGAAGTACCGGATTGGGTACTGGATGAAGTGTCGAACGAACTACCAGATGGAAAATTGGATTGTGAATTAGCCCTGTGACACATAGATCACACATTAGATCCTCATGATCATCAAATCGAACTGAATCTAACTCAAAACCTTTGCAAAACATCAATTGTGCATACCTGTTATAAAGCCATGATGAATTGATACAAAATCCTTCGAAAACTTCTTCAAAATGGTTAATAACACGTATAATACCGGTGCAAAAAGGATTCAATCATCACCACACAAAAAATCAAAACATGAGCCCAAAAACATCCCTTGAACATTGCATGACATGACAATTGAATTGGCAACATTGAATCAATGAGGAAAGGATCCAAACATAATGTGGTGATCTCCATAATGTAATGAAAACCAAAGGTTTTCTTTGAATAAGAAGAGTATGACGACACATAGACTTCAAATGACTTAGAGACAAGTGGATTACTCAATTGTATGACATAATGTAGACATGTGCCATGTTCAAGGTCGACAATAAAGAGCTTCCATAAATGTTTTCAAGACTTGACCCACTTCCCAATTTTTTCCCCCATCTATATATATGAGTACCTCTTTCATTTTAACAAGCTCAAGGAGGATAACAAGTTCTCGGTATAAGTGCATCCTTCGGACGAGTCCTTTGGAGTATTTTTAACGAACCCTAGGAAGGAGTGGTTCTGTTCTAGATAGGCCTTTCAATGTATGTTTCACGAGCCCAAATAAAGTAAACTTGGTGGTTTTTCATGTTTAGAGAGTTTGAAAAACACTTAAAGGAAACTCCCAGATGGAATTATTCGTAAGGTTAGTCTCCTAAGCCCAAAAAATTATAAAATATTACTGAGGAGAACTCTCCTAACCAGATGGTTATGGCGTTCCTATTTAGTAAAGTATTCTGATGAGACCGAAAAAGAGATAAACTATCGCTCAACATAGGTGATTTCTAGTTCACTTTAACGATCATCAAAGACAACAAGATTATTCGACAATTTTTTAGAGAGTCTAAAAATAGCTTAAAGGAAACTCTAGGGGGTTCATTTTTCGTATAACCTTTACGAGTCTGAAAAAGTGATAAAAGTATACTCAATCACATTCTCATGAGATTACAAACATGAGAAAAAAAAAAAGACTAAGCTAAGAATTGGTTTCATTTTTACACAATATTGAAACAAAATTGAACTATGCTTGTAACTCCAAGTTCAATCCCCAAATTTTTGTTTCATTTTTTAACGAGCTTACCACAAAGAGGAGAAACTATGCTCGTGGCTTATGTTTCATTTTTTAACAAGCCTTCCATAGAGAAGCAAAACTATGCTCATAGATTCTCCTTGATCATGGCTTCTAAGAGGATAATGTTCTGGAAGGAATAGATGTCAAGGGACAAATGTCAACCATGGATTCCAGGAGATCTTCGCTTGATGGCATAAAAACACTCTGGAAGGAATATGTGTCAATGACCTAGATAAGGGTAGAGATATATGGGTGTAATGTCCCTATAAAAGAGATGACCATGTCAACTACTGGATCTAGGTCAAGAGAAGGGAGATATTCCCTCTCATTCAGAGTTGAATGCATGGGATAGTTCATTACATAATTGACCTACGACGAGGCGGACATCGCTGACATGTATGGAAATTTTAGGGAAGGTGGATGACTGACCATCAGATGAGGGTCAATGAATGTGTTATCACCATGACAAATTTCTGTGGGAGATTTGGTTTTCAAAACTTGGAGAGATGCTAAACTTAGGTGGAGGCGTGATAAACTGGAGGACATGACTAGATCTAGTGGGAGAAGGCTAAATCTAGCAGTAGTGTGGAATTGATGGGACCCAACATATCACAGATCATGGGTGCTACATATCAATGGTCGCGGATCATTTCAGGGGGAGAACTTGTGCAGAGGATAATTCCCGAAAGTGAGACGAAAAGTAATCTGGTGTTTTCGTTCAAGACCATGTGGTGCCACTGGGTGCATTTTGGGGTGATAAGTGGGTTTCCCGAAACCACTTGCCCTCACCCCCAAAATTGGAAAAGTATATAAAGGGGGCACTCGTTGATATTTAATTAGTTTTCAAATACTGGAATGTTGAAAGTTGGCGCGACCACTCCATTCAAACTGGAGCTCAAAATCACTCCAATCTCACGAATTTTCCACTCATTTACAGGTATTTTCCATCACCACCATGGACCCTATCATTTTTTTAGTAGCAGAGCAAGACCCCATATCAAATGAAGAATCCCTAATTGACAGAGATTCAGACGTGTTCAACATTGAAATCACCATTTCTCCCATCTCCATATCCAGAACTAATCTGTCAAATAATGTAGGGAAATAGATACCCTTCCTTGAAGCAGTCCAGACCACCATATTCCCTTACGTCGTCGAGGTCACATTCCCCTTCCCCGAATTCATAGGTTAGTGCGCAGAGAAATATTCATGGGAAGAGAAAGTTGTCTTAAATAAACAGGGGTCCAAGGTCTTATGTAGAGTAGAGAGTCTATTGATTCAAAGTGCCCTCTGCATACCAAAGTCCCCCTCTGCAGAGTTTGAAACATTTGAAGAAGAAAAGATATTCATGGTTTACAGAGAATGTCCCTCAAAATTCAAAGACCTATTTTTCCAAACAATTTTTAAACCAGAGTATATTTTTGAAAGTCTGTACTTGCCAATGAGTGTAAATATCATGGTTATTGAAGTCCAATGGGTATGTTCCATACTGAGTCAGATTTTAGGTCTAGATAATGACAAGTATGTGGTCGAGGTCATGTTAGGTTTTTTGTTGGCGTTTTTCCAGTTAGAGTCCAGTCAGTCAGTTTGTATCAGCTTCAATGAATTCATAGCTGATAATATCCATGAGCAACTAGTGAATTTTCAGTCACTAAGACATTTCAGATATTACACATACTTGCTAAATATTTTCCCAGAGACAAACAAGAGAGAGTTCCCTGAAGCAGCATTCATATCAACTGAATGAAAAAGAATCACAATGCTCATTTTTATCAACAAGGTCATGTCCAGAGTTTACATCATGATTTTCAACACCAGCCTGCCAAGAGTCCTAGATGACAGGAGGAGTTATTTACAGCCAAATCCAAAAAATAGAGTGGGGGACTGGGTGTTGTTCATGCATTCAACAGTGATATGGGTTTATGGTTGTCATGAATCCCCCTATATTCTTCCTATTTTTCTGACACCCAGAGTCGTTTCCCTAGAGTTCATCAGGCAAAGAATAATATCAGAGACAGAGAACTTCCTGAAACTACAGAAGGCATCCAACCTCAAATTCCCTTTCATCGTTGGACCCTTCATTGTAAAAACTAGATCATGTTTATCTCAGATCCAGGCCAAGCTCAAGGAGTTTGTATTTTCACAACTACGGGGAAGAAGATATGATCCACATCAGATCATATCCAAGAGAAGAATGATAAACAAACAATCCCCCTATGAACATGAACATGTTGAGGGTTTTGACAAATTAGCAAATCTAGATGTCGGTGCTAATATGGAAGCAATCTTACAACCAGCTCAAACACAGCAAGTGGAGGCAACCCTACAACAAACTCAAATACAAAAAAATCCTTAGAAGTTGATAGTTAAAGTCCCCAAGATAAATGTTTATAGCAAAAGAAGCAGTTCATAGGCCTCGGGCACAAGCAGTCAGCAGACTACCCCTAAAATGATGAAGATCACACAATCCCCGTAGATAGTGGATATAGAATAGGAAGAGCCTAAAGAAAAAGTAAACATGGATATGGTGGAGAGTGGCACCAACAATGTGGAAGTTGGGAAAGGAATCAAGCTCCAAAGTGAAGGAAGCTCAAGGAATTTGAACAGAAAAAGGCACATCTTTGATAAGGCATCTGGAGCAGCCTATCAATCTAAAGAAGATTTGGCAAAGCAATTTGATGAGAAAGGAAACTTGGATATGAATGAAATGAGGGAGTTAATCCCTGAGGTAGAAAATATATCCCAGCATAAGTCTTCTCTGCTCACAATGAGAGATGTAGAGAAGAAGACATTCAATATAGCAGTTGCAGATGAGGATAAAGTATCTGATATCAAGTTAAAATATGAAAACATCAGTGCTCCAGACAAAGTGAAATTCCACAGGAATACCAGTGACAAGTTGTATTCATATTACTTGGTTTTAAGCCTAAAGAATTCAAAGCTGTCAACTTATGCAATTAAGTTGGAAGGGCAGTTGAGGCAGGAAAAATCATCCAACAGAGCTTGTCAAACTCAGGTCAAGAGGCTAGAATTTGAAGGCCCTCAGGGAGTGTAATCCTCCTTAGAAGAAAAAGACAAGCTGATCCAAAGCTTGAATAAGAAACTAAAAATGTCTTCCACATAGCATCCACAAACAACGGAACTGGTTTCTTTAGAACAGGAGAAGGACACATTTTGACAAGAGGCATTGAACTAAAAGGCCAAGGTATTACATATAGAACAAGAAAAAGTGAATTGGTCACAAGGATAGACAGAAGTACCAAACATGGCTATATTTTTACCTTCTGCTACATAAGTTGGGCCAAGCACTGAAGATCTTGTCCAGTCTATGTCCCAAGTTAGCCTGAAGGTGGGAGAAATAAAATGTCTAAAGGGAGATATAGAGAAATTGAAGAAAGAAATGAAAACAAAATATGAGAGGATGGCTCAGTTCCAAAAGGAGAATCAATATTTGTAGGAAAGAATAGAGAAGATGAAAACAAGGTTGAGAGGCAAAGGACTATTGCAGGGAGCCAAACATATCATCTGGGATTCTATTGTTGCTGAAGCTGCTAAGTTCATGGTGTACTTGAAATTTATCAATGACAAATATAGCATGGCCATCACAGCCAGAAGAAGGTGCACTTTTGTAAATGAGACCCTAGCAAAGAAACCATCAGAGTGGGTCCAAAATTCCATAAACTTGCTAAACTCCATCCCCAATATAGAACTTTAGACCATTGGGGTCAAAGATAGGACTACATTGATCATCTGGTCCAGGAGGGTCATTGCCAAGCATAACCTGCTAAAATCAGTTCAAACCAAGGCCATACTGTTGGAGCAGAGTATACAGGAATTCAAAGATCTGTTTGAATATTTGTCCATCAAAGTCCTCCCACCATTTTGGGATGGAAAAGGAAAATTGTATGATCATGAGGAATACAACTCTCGCCTCTCCCAATGCAGAATGGATCACTCCAAGTTTGAAATCCTGGAGGAAAACTTGAAAGGAGCAACCCTGGTGGAATATTTGATCACAGATTTTGAGATCTTGAATCAGTTCAAGACAATGAATATCGGACTGTCAGTCATGATGTATGCCTCTTGAATTGACCTGGAGATCCTAATCAAAGAAATGATGGACTACGATATCCCTTCTGACTTGCAGTGGGAAGAGATAGTGAGGCTGGGTAAAACAAAGTGCAGTTTTCCAAGAACCAACAAATAGTTCCCAAGTGTCACCAAAATGGCAGATTCGACAAAAGAGAAAAACAGGACAAGTGGCAAAGGCAGAAGTTGAAGAGTCAGAGGAATCGTTTGTTGGTTCATAAAACATTTTTTATTAATCATTGTAATTAGTCTCCATACCAAAACTGTCATGTTGTAATTATTGTAATTGGTTTTAGAAGCTGAAAAGTTTCAGTTCAGCTATTGTAATCAGTTTCTAATTAAAGGAACTCGAATTGTATAAATATTATAAGTTCCAAATGTATTAATGTTGGCAGAAGTGCAAGGGCACCTCCTCAGTTTTTCTGAACTAAATTGTAATTTTCTGGAAATGAATTGAATACATATGCAAAATATTTTGAAATCTCTATGAAAAGATTCTAATGGTGGTGATATGAGTTTTGTCTTCTCTCAATGTATGTATTTCAATTGTTCTTTAATTCCATTTATAGTGTCTTCTGTTTAAATTGGATAGTTTAAAAGATAGAATTCATCTTGTGATGCTCTTGGATTAAGCAATTTAAATTGTGCTAAGTTCTTCATAAGTAATTCAAAATTCATTTCATAAATGTTTTGATGCAGTTACTTGTTTTTTGTTTGTTCTTACACTCTGCAAAATACAATTTATAACTCAGATTCATTGCCTCACTTAGCCTTTATCCTCTAGAGAGTTCTACTGGCCAGTTAGTGTTTTCATTCGTTTTTAGAATTTTGACTCCATAGCCCTAAGTGTCCCTCCCCTTCCTTTCTAGCAAATTTATAAAACCCCCAAAAAATAAACTAAACCTAGCCATTGATTATCAAAGAAACATCAAGTGACATGAGAGATCCCTCTCTGAGTTGAACAAGCTAGTACCCATCCTAAATTTGGTTGGTAGGTTACATCTATCATTTGTTTATTAGCCAAACAAATTTATAGAGTGCTAACATTCTGGCGTCGTTATCGAGGATCGAAAGTGAAATATTTCATGGGAAAAGAATGTCTTAAAGCTTCAGATTTGATTCCTGAGGGTGACAGTGAATCAAACACCTTATTGGTTTAGACTATTTTTACCCTGACGACTCCATTACCAAGAGACCAGTTGAACCAAGTAGTTTGAGCTAGAAATCCTGGCTCCTAAGAGAATTCACACCAGGAGAAACCCAGACCTAGAAGTTGCAATCCCTGTGTCTGATCCTGAGAAACTTTTACACAAAAGAAAATAAAGGCCAATAAGCCCATCTTTTCGTTTAGACATACATCTATCCTTGCCCAAAGATGGAGTAACAAGCATTGAAGATCTTGAGTTTGATGTGAAATTTGAACAAACTTTGTTCAGAACTAAATCTGAATCTTGTTTGAACAAGGTCATCTTTGACGAAAAGAGGTTCCAATATTTTATTTTAGCTCCCTCTACCAAACCTATTGTGATTCATACTCAAAACCAACAACCACTTCAAGTCCTCAAAACAGCCATGGAAACTAGTTTTGCCCCTCTTGTACTCCCTGCTCAGTTACATGATTTACTCGACCTAACGACCTAAGGACCACTAAGGAAAAAAAAACAACACATGCTTCAAATATAAGAAGCAAACAATCAAACAAACCTTCCCACAATGAAACCACTAGTTGGTGATGATATCCAACATTACGAGATCAATATAGGAAGGGGATGGGATAGAGTGGGTGGATTAGTTACGTTGGCGACCTACTTAACGAACTTATGCCTTGGTGCAAGTTCCCACATGGGTTTACCCATGGTTTTACCCTCTAAATAGCCTGAGTGGGTTTGACCAATGTCTGACCTAGGTACGACAAAGACTCCCCTTCACCGTCACCTTATGTATCAACCCTAGAGATATAGGCCACTAATTTTACCAACTCATAGTCAGCCTCTGGGCGGGTATAGTCGACAGTCAGGAAGGAACATATGGACAAGATAATAAGTCCAAAATTCTTCAAGAGAACTAAAGACAAGTGGACCGAAATACTTCTAAGAACTATGAATGGATTCAGGATTCACGAAGCTCCAAGACCAAATGAAACCAACCATTTCTCGAGAAGAAGCCCCAATATATGATATTTTTGTTATGTGGGTTAAGCTTTGGAGGGGAAATCTTCGCTTCTCTCCCACACACAACCTCGTGTTTAACTCCTATGTGATAGGGGGATCCCAGTTATGCTTATATGAGAAAATGGATTTACCGCTCCCTAGCATAAGATTCTATGTTTTTCTAATGGATTTCGAAAGTTATCCTCACAACCTATTCCAAAGCCCTACACTTTAAGATAATGTAGATTTGCTACCAGATAATATAAAAGTGTCTGATCAATTTTATAAGCGCTTCATTTTAGGTTTGTTGTTTACTCAAGGGTGCGAAGGTGAAACTTATGATGTTTTAGACTCAAATCCAAACGAATGCAGAATAATGAGATGAAAATATTTTTCTTCAATGAATCCTACATACGGGATGGAGAAGAGGTTCAACTTTCTTCAACAAAAAGATCCAATTCCCAAATGCAATTTTCTAAATGCAATCTACTACACTACCCAAAAGAAAGAACACAACTATCTTATTTGTTTGATTCTAAAAGAAAGAAAATGAAAATCCTTTAATGCTTCATTACCTTCAATCAAAATGAAAGAATCGAATGAAAATACAAAAGACATGAAGCGAAATTATTTAAAACTAAGAATGCGTTCACATGATAATGAGAACTGAAAGAAACAAGTGTGATAACTCCTTCAATAAAGGACTCGAAAATCGAAAAGCATTTAAGGGATACAAGAAAGTTTAGAGAAGAATCCAAAAAATGATAGGGAGAAAGAGAAATCACTCAACTATCTTGAAAAAACAAGCAGCAAGAAAGAGAAATCAAAGCTAGGTTGTGGTAAGCATAAAGTCTCAAATCATCCCAAGAGGAAAGATTTGAACAGGAAATTAAGACCAACAAACCTTTGCAGACCTTTTCAATTAGTCAAATAACTAGAAACTTTTGCAAGATCCGGACCAAACCAATAAGAAACAAGTCGAATAAATATCACAATTTGGAAAAGGTTGCAAGCTTAAAAAAGACAATGAAAATAGTGATAAGGAGCCATATCTTCAACCTAAAAAAAGTCACAAGAAAAAGTATAGACTCTAGGAAAAATTCCTCCAACAAAGGGCTAAGAAAAAAAAGCCAGATTCTCCTGGATCTTCTCAAAGAAAGAGAGTAGTGCTCCCTAAAACAAGGATACAGAGTGCAACAAATCTCCCTAAGAGACCATTAAGGAGCGTTGATAAGATAACCAATGCACTGGTAGCCACACTAGGGGAGCGGTGGTCTTGTAGATGTTTGAAAATAAGCATAAAAAAGAAAATATTCATCAGATATTGGATTGGTAACTATGACTTCTGCTTGATGAAACAAAGGGAAGAGGGAAGGCTCAAAAAACAATCAACCAAACAAGATAAAAATAGGAAAAGGTTCAGACGATCCAAGGAAAGAAAAGTCAATGTCATTCCCTAGTGGAGTCACAAATTTCTGTTATGGAAATATTCCCCTATGGATAGGTGAACTTTCCCTTGGATTATAGACCTCTATACCAAGACAGAAAATAACATTTGGACACTACCATTTCTATAAATTCATTTTATCCATCGAAAAGGAGAGAAGGAGAGGAAGTGTGATGTACCTCGTTTATGACGTTTGTCTTAGCTG
The DNA here is from genome assembly GCA_009831015.1 of Picea engelmannii. Taxonomy (NCBI): domain Eukaryota; kingdom Viridiplantae; phylum Streptophyta; class Pinopsida; order Pinales; family Pinaceae; genus Picea; species Picea engelmannii. Next base: position 639,733 of record ML784217.1, on the reverse strand, counting down.
CTCCTATCTGTGATCTTGATATTCACTCTTAGCGCAAATTGGTACCTGCAATGAACAATGAGAACAAATGACTATATCCTACTCTAACGACTATCTCCTACTCTAATGGATTAGACAAAGAAAATATATCTACATGGATTGAACCAATCAATAGACAAGCACATATGAATACATACTTGAAGGAAATAGGCCAAGTATATTAGATGAGAACCAATAAATCTTATAGACCACAAATGATGTCAGTTGCAACTCCTCCAAGCTCTCCTCGCCCAACCCTTGCATGAATCCCAAGATCATAAGTTTGATATCTGAAAACTTCCTCTTTTCACCATGGAAAGCCCTCAATATATAGGCTCGAGAGGGACAACAACCATGAGAAAATGAGGGGTATGGTTGAGGATATGGCTCCTTGAGGCTTGGATCAGATCCTGAAGTGAAGCCGAAGCATTGTAAGTTTTAAACCTGTGAAGTAAATAAATGCATACAAATTCTTAAGCAAAACATAAATTAATCAATGGTGCATACACATAGTACACAGAGATTTACATTGGAAACCCTTGACCGAGAGAAAACCAGCCTTCCTTGGTGCCGCAACTTTCAACTCTTCATTGTATTAATTTCACCATTCACAATACAATATATACAATATTTTAGGTATTTCATATCTACCAAAACCCTAATCCCTTAATCCAAGATTAATTTAGAAAACTGCTAAAAATAGAAAAATCCGCTAAAATAGCAAAATAATATAACAAAAAGAAATAACAAAAAATAGAAAAAAATAGCAAAAGAATATAAGATAATAAGAAATAGAAAAAATACACAGTTTTTGAATCTAACGCACCCTCACACACATGCAAATAATATAACACATACCCAACATTCTCCCACTTGTTTTTTTCTTTGCATACAGGGGTTCACCGGATTACATAATCAACAATACAAGGAAACAATGGCCATTGTTACTCTACACTGGGAGAACTTCTCTGTGCTCATAGACTTTATCAATGAATCTGCAACATTCTTCAAAGTGTCAACCTTTTCCAGCAACACCTTCTTTTCTTCAACCATGTCTCTCACAAAGTGATATTGAACATCAATATGCTCTTTCTTCGAATGATAAGCATGGTTCTTTTCCATGAATATTTCACTCTAACTGTCACAATCTAATCTCATTGCTTGTTGTGCCAACCCAATATCTGAACACAATCTCTATAACCATATTGCTTCCTTGCTTGCATGAGTGGTTGTCATGTATTCAACTTATGTAGTTAGGAGTGCCACTACAACCTATCTTTTTCTCATCCAATTGATTTCTCCTCGAAATAGGTTAAACACATACCCACTTGTAGATATTTTGCAATCCAGATCTCTAACCCAGTCTGCATCAACAAACCCATGTATGCCTAACACTCTATCCAATCCTGGTCTTCCTTGGTAGCACAATCCATAACTAGTAGTGCCACGCAAATACCTGAAGACCCTCTTTACTATTTTCCAATGATCCTTCATTGGTTTTAACATATACCTACTCAAAACTTCCACTACATGTGCAATGTTCGGTCTAGTACAGACCATTTCATACATCAAACTACCAACTGCAATGGCATATAGAACATGGGACATGTCCTTTTCTTCTTCCCGTGTCTTGGGACACTGATCCACAGATAACTTTACACCTATGAGAATAGGAACCTTGACCGGTTTACTTCCATGCATATTAAACCTATGCAATATCGTCTCAACATATTTTCTCTGATTCAACCAGAGTTTTTTGTTTGCACGATATATTTTAATCTCCATTCCCATAATGAAGTTAGAAGCATCGAGATCCTTCATGTCAAATTTCTCAGTGTTTCATGGAAACCTGCACATGAGACCTAGCTAAAGCATACACAAGCAAAGCTTATCAAGAAAAGGAAGAGAGATACATAATGAATAATGAGAATCAATATATATTATGACCTGATCAATGAGTGAGTGATCTTCACTCATATAGGACATGCCATCCTATAATTAGGAATGCATGCATAATAGTGATGGTATAAGATTAGAAAGTCTAAAATAGAACTATTCAGTTAACTCCCATTGAACTAGTGTTACTACCACTAAACTAGTGTGTCGAAAATATAAATTTCTCCAACACCCCCCATGAACATCACTATGGAGTAAAAAATGAGTCCCGGCTACTAGGACATATTAGGTACTCATGTACAATGCAACCAATGAACACTGAATAAAAGTGAGGAAAGAGGGAAAACCATGTGGGAACAAAACCCCCCCTCAAAGGACATTGTATCAAAAGAAGAAAAGGCAATTGCTAGGCAGTTGTGTTCTTCACTACAAGACGATCCCGCAAAGTCTGAAACTTCTGCTCAGTGAATGTCTTAGTGAATATGTTAGCAGTCTGTTCATAGGAAGGACAGAACTGCAAACCAATGATCCTGTCATGTACTAAATATCTGATGAAATGCATGTGGACCTCAATGTGTTTGTTTCGTTGTCGTTGTATTGGATCTCTGCAAAATCTCAGTGTACTCTTATTGTCACACCATATGATAGTCGGACAGTGAAACTAGATACCAAGCTCGGTAAGGAAGTGTTGAAGCCTATTTGAATGACACAGTTGACTACTCCTCTGTACTTGGCCTCTGTGGAAGATAAATCAATGGATGATTGCTTCTTACTTTACCAACAAATTGGGCCTAACCCCAAACTGAGAGTGTACCCTGACGTGGACTTGTGATCCGTGCTATCACCAGCCCAATCTGAATCTGTGAATCCTATGAGATCTAATGCACAACCAACTGCATAGTGAATCCCATAACTCATGGTGCCCTGAACATATCTGAGGATGTGCTTAGCAGCCTTCCAGTGCAGATCATGGGGTTCATGCATGTATCTGAAAAATTCTCCTATCACATATGAGATATCTAGACAGGTGTGGGTGAGATACAGAAGACTCCCCACCAACTAACCATACAAAGTGTTGTCCACTAATGGTGTATCCCCGCTATCCTCAAGTCTAATCCCGGATAAGAAGGGTGTAGGTGCAAACTTATAATCTGTCATGTGGAATCTATCCAGAAGATTCCTGACATACTTAGCCTGAGAAAGTTTGATGCCAAAAGCATCCTGACTGATCTCAAGACCAAGAAAGAAGTGTAGTGGACCCATGTCCATCATAGAGAACCTGTCATGCAAAATATCTTTGACCAAATAAATGGTTGAAGTAGAGCTACCAGTGATCAAAAGATCATCAACATAGAGTAGTTGTGACATTTTCACATTCACACATAAATTCACATGGCACTTTTAACAAATAAATGAACTCATATTTCTCTACAACACAGTCTATAATTATTTATGAACTTAACACTGCAGAGATTTAGAAAAGTATACTTATCTAGAAACCAGATGGTGTTGCAACTGCTAAAAGGGGTTCCCTTTTCCACCCAACCATAGGAAAAACAACTCTTGGACGGATTTACCACTAGCCACCCCCTAGCTAGATCATGATGCACTCAGAGAGACTCTTCCTTCTGTTCAACAGCAGCTAGGGATGGATATCAGTCTCCTCTTCCCACAAGAACTTGGAAGATTGGTTTTCTCTCCACCAAGCAAGGGGGTATACAATGAGTGCTTCCTCAGTCACTCATCCTCTCTGTAACCCCATTTATCATCTTGGTTAGAAAACGTTGCCCAACAAGTCTTGTACTTAGAAACAAATTTTTTTTCCAGTTATCTTCAGAACCAGAGAGTTGCACATGCTCTCCCCCTTCAGAAATGGTCACCATACCCATTCCTCCTTGCCTCCTCCTCTCTGCCCATGATTTTCCTGCATTTTCTTTCCTTCCTCGACAAGATTTCATGGGTCCAATTCCCAATTTCGTGGGTCTTGTTAGGAATTTTCCATATGGGTACTCTGCCCATATTCTCATTGACTCTTGAGGAAGACTTCTCAACTATCATCTTGACTAGTAATTAAATTCTCTGGGTTAGAAGATTGTTCTAGGTCTGAACAATTTAAATCCAGTGGAGTACTAGTCTGGTAGGGGTCATCTCAACCATTACTAGTTCCCCTCACCATCTCTCTCATGCATCATGATCTACCTTGGAAACCCCTTCAACAGTTATGCAACTCTTTCCATTTTATTTAGTAACAGAAATATATACATTGCCGTCTATAACAAAAGGTTCATCATTTCCAACATCCACACATAAACAGTCTGCCCATAGCCTTTTAGCAGGCTATAGGTATATTTACAATTTGGGGGAATCATGGATATTACAGTCGCTAAGGGGAAAATTTTACCACTATAATACCTTAACTAGCATAGAATCTAGATGTATCATGCATCAAGAAGGTTCAAATTCATCGAGGTGCAAACCTTTCCTAAAAAATGTTTAAAAATAAAATAAAATAAATTCACCTTGAGGGACTTGATCCCTCGAGTTAACATGGATCATTTTATATCTTATATATATGCCACATGTGAACTCAGTGTTGAACATGGAAAGAATTACAAATCTCCAAAACTCTTTACTTTCAATTGTTATATATATATATATATATAAAGATGATATTGAAATATTTTACTAAATATAGACATTAAAATATTTTATTTATGCTCTAAGAGAAAAGAAAAAAAAAAAAAAAACATAAACAATGTTAAAAAACACATCACTCACATCATTTTTATTGGGTAGAGAGGTTATCTACAGCCCAATATATTAAACAGATAAATTGGTTCAATTACACTTTTAACAATTCAAGGAAGAAAATTCAACCTCAATGAATTGTCTAAAAAAATATTTAAAATTAATAATATATTTATATAATTACACTTTTAACAATTAAGAAAAAAAATTCAACCTCAATGAATTGTCTAAAAAGATATTTAAAATTAATAATATATTTATGTTGTTAATATGGTTTCAATATTAAATCAATCATGAAATCTAAAAATGATTAACAATTTCTTAGAATATTATCATCTAACGTAGTTGCATTCCATCTAGGTAGATGCTTGAAATCGGTAACCAAGTAGGGGGAGCCTTAAACGGGGATTACCTTAAACATGCTTGGTAGAGTAATGTAGTGGCAAATTAACAAGAAAGACACGAAATATATTTTAAAAATGTAATTTTATAATTACTATTAATTTTATATTCTTATAAATAAAACAACCAATAACAATTATGTTATTCTTGTTTCATGTGTTTTGATGAGTAATCTATTTCTAATGAATTCTTTTGGTAAAGAAAGTTTAGAATTTTGTGAGCAGTGGAGTTTATGATATTTTTGAACGCTCTTTTCAAAAAGTAAGTTTAGTGTTTTGTGATCAAGAGAGTTATAATCTTATCAACTATTTTGTAATATCTTTTGGTAAAAATAAGTAAAAGTAAGTTTAGTGTTTTGTGTTCAAGAGAGTTATAATCTTATCAACTATTTTGTGAGATCTTTTGGTAAAAAGAAGTAAAGCTTATTGGTATTCTTATAATTTGTCTTTCTAGTTTATAATTCTTCTTTCTATCAAATTATTAATGTATTAAATTTTCTTATTTATAAACTACTTAAATTTAAAAATAAAGATATAAATATTTATTTTACTTTTATAAAAATATAGATATTTATTTTACTTTAAATAAATAAATATGCATGGTGCGAAGAATATGCATAATGTTGCACTCGGATTTGCCACATCCTCTCTTTTGGTTAAAAAAGGTTTGAATTACACTGAACACTTTTTTCCATTTCATTTATTTATCCACTTCTAATTGTAGGTATCAACCGTTTATGTTTAATTAATTTTTGTTTTGATAAACCAGTTGCTATTTTATAAGATGAAATATTATTTTTAAATTTTTGTGCAATCTGTGTTGAGCTATGCGTAGTGATGAAAGGTATAAGCTTCGATCCTCTTAATAAATGTATTGAGCATGAAAAAATTCATGTTTTCATGAAGATTTTGAGATATTTCGGGAATTCATGTTTTCATGACACATGTTTTTAGAAAAATCTCCTAATATAATAATTTTGGATAGAACATGGATGTAATTCCACTAAGCACAATATATCATATACAAGTCAACTGAAGTTTAGACATTTCCAGAACTGTTGGTGTGGATTCCAAAAATAACAAATTCTCAAAAGTTTTGAGATTTGGAAGGTCGCAAGACTAGGTTTCTTAAAAGTAGGCTCCCGAGATCATACCAATTGGAAAGCCATGTGAGTTACTTCTCACTTTGTTTGCCTGGAGCAAATAGGGTTCATCCAAGGACGATTCATATTGGATACAAATTTTACAGCATGGGAAAGTGTTGAGATCATGGCATGTTACAATTGGTTGAGTTTTTCCATTTGGTTGAACACATCCTTGTTGTGGTCAGTTATAGTTGTACGCCCATTCTATTGCACTTCCTAATTTCTCTCCTAGTAAGTGGTGCTCTTCGAAATGTTGTTGGTCCAACAAACGACAAGGACAAAGATTGCAACATCAACAAATTGGGTGCATCTGTTCTATTTTCTTATTTCTGTTAGTTTAAAATTGATCCGATAAATAATTCCCCAATTCTTCTTTTCAAGACCAAGTTGACAAATATCACGAATTTTTCTCATTATTATTTCCGTGAATGCAATTGGCTTGGAGGATTGACAACTGAACTTGAGTATAACGCCTTGGTTCCTACTTTATAAAAACATCGTTAATTTTGGAAGTTTCAAAGACTCCAAAGAAATTATATTTACGGCAATGCATGGCCTAAGTTAATTTGTTGTTGGTAATGTTCCAACCTCCACTACATCATCATCATACATTCACAAAATGATTCTTCTAACAGTGGGAGAGTCAATTTTAATCCATGCTCTCACACCTCACCCTATCATCTTTGTGACTATTTTTTTTAATTGTTTTTTAGCAGATGAAGTTCAAAGGTACCCAGTCTCTCATAGTTATCCTAGGCACTCTTGAAGTCCAAGAAAATCGAACAAAGACTCTAATTCGTGAACAGAAAAACCAATAGTTCCTTCAAGCTCCTCACATAACTGAGCCAAGGGAACAATTTTCCAAATTGCTTAGATTTCCATTAGCAATACACAATGATCTCTTAAAGTTTGCATCTATCAAGTGTATTTCTACCAAGCAAAGTTCATGTGCCATTTGTACCTGTGAGGTCTAAGGAGCATACAATGCTAATATTGTTTTTAGTCTTTCGCCTCAGATTGTTGCAACATCTCACACTCACGAAGTCGTATTAAATTTGATTGAGTTTGATATGGGAGCATAATAGAGAACATATGAGATAACAGATCGATCAAAAACCAAAGTTTCCAGATCAATCAACACATTCAAGCAGGGTAATCTTTTCAACAGCTTCCTTCGGACTTCAGAAATTTTAAGGGGGATGCTTCCAGAGTATGTAATGATCATGTTTCGGGAGTTCCAACAAAAGCATTAGGATCCTTTGAAGGGAAGATAGGGAAGGGAAAGGATGTTTATAAAAATAGAGCAATCCATGGAATGCATCCAAAAACTTTGTAACCACTTGTTCAAATCAAACCCTATAATACAACAAGATACTCGCCAAGTGTTTGACAAAATGCGTAAGCCAAATAAAATTGATAAAAACAAGCACTCACCAAGCATCTCGACTAAAGTTCCACGCTGAAATGTTGAAATCACTCAAGCAGAATGATTAAGAAGAAAAACAACGCCAAGGCTACTGTTTTGGTGGAATTCTTGTGCTAAAAATCATTGTTTCTACTACAAACTCAACACAACGAATATGGGTATGGATTTAAAAAACAATTGTACCCTGATAGTTCGTCAGGGTCAATTATGGACATCTTATGTTTGATGCGCCTCGATCACAAACAAGCTCAGACTCGCAGGTATCGTATGTCCCAATCAAGCTGTCAACAATTTATGCATGCTTGTGCCCATGCCCGTGCCTTTCCATTATTCTCTCGGGCAAGGGCAAGGTCAAGGTCAAGGTCGGGATTTTTCCTTCAATCAATTCATGTAAAATTGAACGGGCGGGACCGAGGATATTTTCCCTTACCAGAAAATGTATTAGAACACAAGATTTTATGTTATAATAGAAACCCTCTTGTTGGTCTACCCATCTGAAGAAATGAACAACCATTCTGGGGTTAATGGAGGTCTGAGTTTTCACTAGAATCTGATCGATATGATGGGGTTTCAATCTGGGTAATATTTCATGGTTTTCATTGAAATCTAGGTGGTGTTGTGAAAATAATTCACATACCTTGCACACTATTTACTCATCTTCTTCTTCGGATAATGGCGATGCTACAAAGGCTGTGCAATAGGGTGGTGGAGGAAGGTGATAAGTATTTGTAGAAATCGATAGGTGGTTGGAACTGCAATGACAAGACTCAAACAAATGCAAGTGGATTCGCAGTGGACAGACGTACTTGGTAGTTGTTGATTTGTTGTTGGTGGTATTTGTTGTTTTGTTGTGGACACACGACTTCCACTTAAAAATATACATATAATATATTTTTATTGTATATTAAAATTTGTAATTGATTTTATTGAGTCATTAGTCAAATTCAATTAATTTGTATATTCATTAAATATTATTAATTAAAAATAATTTATTTGTTTTCACATTAAATTATTTATTATTAATATTTCATATAAAATTAAGAAATAAAATAACAAATATAGTAAAATTAAAATTATAATGATGTGAAACTTATTTTTAATTATTTATATAAAATTAAGAAACAAAATCATATACATCACTAAAATTGTAATGTGGAACTAAATTCCATTATAAAAATAAAAATATATCATTATAATAAGCATGTATTATATAGCATGCATAAGTAGGCCGGTCATAGTGCTAGGTTAGGTCCATATTCATATGCACCAGTTCTACCAGTGATTCCTTGTGGTCTGCACCTTGCTAGTAGGATTAGTTAGGTCTTAGAATGAGCTAGAAGCTGAGGATGCTACAAGATTACTCCGATTCAGAATCTGCTCAACGACGCCTATCATACGTAATATCACCAAAAACCTACCTGCCTCGGTTCATTGGTAGTGAATTCCATCACTTCGTTGAAAATGTCAGTTGAAAATATGAGGAGAATTGGATAATAAAAGTTCACTTGGTTAAACAAATAAGAGGATAATTGGATTAATTAAAGTTGGATAGAGTTAATTAGTTTCTTATAAATATTATGGTTATTGCATTTTCATAAAAAAAAATATTTTTAAATAATAAAGTTGTTATAATTTTAATAATATTTTTTTTTCTAAATTCATAATTATATAAAAATTATTGACGAAAAAGAAAAAATTTTAACATCTACTAGATTAACAATATGTCTATTTTAACGTCTACTAGATTAACAATATATCTATAAAAGAGACAGCTGATTTCTGCATTTCATCTTTTTTCTTATTGAACGTAATAATGAAAGCCCCCAATTTCTGCAGAAACCCAAAGCAACATTAAAATGAAAAAACCTCTTAAAATGCGGACCCTAATTCCATGGACTACAACTATATTGTAAAGGATGAGTTGTTCACCTCAACCCCACATAATGTCCATTATCCCACTTACTTTTTCCTCCCATTTTCGCTTTATGACTGACTGTCCACAAAGACTATTGACTTTCAGCAAGTGGCACTTAACACGTTACCCGCTTGTATGAATAAATGTTTTATTAGTATAAAGAAACCGAGTAAAATGTGAACCCAACCGTAATTCCATGTTCATGCATTATTGTAAAGGACGAGAAGCTCTGCCGATGACAAAGACTCTTCACTTTCAAGAAGGGGCACTTAGCACGTTCTCCACTTTTTTGAATAAATGTGTTATCACAGTAAAGAAATGGCGGAAAATGTGGACCCTTTTTCGTTGATTTGTGTAACTGGACTGTGCACCACCAATTTTCAATCTATTGACACCACCAACCAATTTTCAATTTATCAGTTGAATTTTATTTCGCCTTCACCTATACGCCCATTTGTCTTGTCTTTTCTCAAATATTTCGCGACGCCAATTATTTTTGAATTGATATATGCACTTGCAGACCCGTCGGCCATTTCAAAATCTTACCTACCACCCTCTTTCTTTGATTTTGTATGCTTGGAGCTGGATTGTGCAATTGAAATGACACCACAAATAAATTTTCAAGGGATCTCTTGAATTTTATTTCAGGTTCACCTATACGCCCATTTATCTCGTCTTTTCTCAAATATTTCTCCACGGCAAAAACCACTGGTTGTTCAATTCATATACGCACGTCCATCGGCCATTTCAAGTCACTCAACATGCCTTTCGCAACTTATTTATCCACCACTATCTGATTCAACTTATTTGTTCAATTCATAACGCTAACATGACAAAATATTAATATTGGCTGTAGAGTAGCTAACTAATTTATGTGCAAGTATATTTAAAAAATAATAATTTAATATTAATCATAAATAAGAT
>ML784217.1:599907-629183 GCA_009831015.1 Picea engelmannii | reverse complement strand
TATATATATATATATATATATTATTTTTCTTGTGTTTAACATGTAATTCTACAATTATTATGAAGGGATATCTAAATCCTTCAATGTTTAACATAGAATTGACAAATCAAAATAAAAAAATATTAATAACAAAAAAAATGTTTTAATGTCAATGATAAATAAAATATTTCAATGTCTATCTTGAGTGAAATATTTCAATATCAACTTTATATATATATATATATAGTGGAGATGTGTTATTCTTTTTCTGTTCCACACACACACATATATATAGTAAATCCATCTTAACTTCAAATTTGTCATAACTCCACTTACTACGAATCTTGTTTTAAAGTCACACATGCATGCACAAGGAAATCCTAACCTAGTCCCACTTCTTCTCTCATGGAGATTGCTATATATGTGTATCACTCTCTCATTGTAAATTAATTTATTCCAATGAATTCATAGTTCATTCACTCTTCTTTCTTTTTGGTTTCATGCTTGCAAGTGTTCTTTCTTCTTAGCAACTAGATTATTATGCTTAATAATTTAGTTTCTTCTTTGCAACTAGATTCCTACAAGAATTTTTACATGATACTAGAGCTTGTAAGGAAAAACACTAATTTTCTTTACATAATATCAAAGCTTAGGAAGAACTTGTAAAAATAAACTAATACTTACTTTGCAAAGCATATCTTGAATCTGGAAAGAGAAGCACTAATTTTCTTTGCATGTGACAAAGGACAAGAACATATTTTATTTGCAAGTGACAAAATGATTAAATAGCACATAGAGAATGAATCCTCACACCATTCAATTACTTTGAATGGAAACTCAAAATTAAGCTTCTATTAAGAAGCAAGGGACTCTAAAAAAAATCACAATGGAAACTTATTCAAAGCCTAACTCCACAGTTGAGAAAGCAAAGTATTTCAACACGATGGATAAAGCATATGAAGCAAGGGACTCTAAAAAAAAATCACAATGGAAACTTATTCAAAGCCTAACTCCACAGTTGAGAAAGCAAAGTATTTCAACACGATGGATAAAGCATATGGGTTGATACATCTACTTTTCCATGTAGAATCTACTTCCACATTAGATGAAGTTTACACCAAATTGAAAGGTTTATTTGGGAAACATGATAAACTACGAAGACACATGCTAGAGAATGAGCTCATCTCAATGAGTTTTGACACTATATAAGACTTCTTCACAATGTTTAAATCTTTGTTGCTACAATTCAAGTTATGCATAATAAACAAGTCGAAAAAAGAGGAGTAGCTAATCATGGCTGCAGCTTGGAAAATGCCGTTTACGTAAAGCAGAAACCAACATAGTAACAGTCCACCAAGACTCTTGACTTTCAAGAAGGGGTACTTACCACGTTCTCCACTTTTTTTTTAATAAATGTTTTTTCATCAATAACAAATTTAGTTATTATGTTGAAAGTTACACTTAACTTATTGACAAATTTAGTTATTATGTTGAAAGTTACACTTAACTTATTGACAAATTTAGTTATTATGTTGAAAGTTACACTTAACTTATTGACAAATTTAGTTATTATGTTGAAAGTTATATTTAACTTATTGACAATGAGTACAATTAATCATTTTTTAATTTAAAATTTTAATTTATAATTAACAATTAAAGATGCATATTCTTAGTCCTTCTTCAAAATCAATGAATGTGATTTCTTTTTCATAACTTCCTTAATCTATTTACTTTTTAACATTTACGTAATCATCTTAAAAAATTACTGTATCATTATATTTCTGTGCGGACCTTTCAACCTTCATCAACCAGTGTTTTGTGTTTTGAGTGGCTATGCTAATCTATATACTCTGCGACGATTACCCAGTAGATCTCGATTGCGAGTATTGAGAAAGAGAGATCAACGGGTAGCCACTTTGCCACTTGAGAGATCAGCCAGACGAGGAGGAGAATATTGATCTTACTCTGTATTCCATGGCTTCCACCTCATATGGAAACATCAGCAACAACTATGTCTTTGATGTCTTTATTAACCACCGGGGTCCGGATTGCAAGAAAACCCTGGCCAAATATCTCTACGACCGCCTTATCAAAGAAGGATTGCGAGTATTTCTGGACGTTAATGAATTGCAAGATGGAGAGACCATAACTCCTCAAATCCAGAGTGCCATTCGAACAGCCTCCGCGCATATCGCTATTTTCTCACCAGGATATGCGCAGTCAAATTGGTGTCTCGATGAGCTCCTGCTCATGTTCGAGTCGGGGTCAACTATTCTTCCAATCTTCTACGGTGTCAAGCCATCAGATCTTCGATGGGGAACGCAGGGCGAAACTGGAGTGTATGCTGGAGACCTGAAAACGCTCGAGAGCAAGAGAACATTCGATTCTCAACCTCGATACGACTCCAACACTATCCAAAAATGGAGGAAGGCTCTCTATGATGTTGCAGAAATAAAAGGTTTCGACATGGAGACCTGTAACGGGTGAGTACTCCAACTGTCTCTCTTACTCTTACCTTTTAACTTGTTGGATTGATAGACAGTTTATATTGTAAGCATTTCTGACTCGTAATTTTACTTCAGCGATGAGCAGCAGCTCCTTCAACAGGTCGTGGAAGGAGTGTTGAAAAAAGTAAAAAGACCACTACATGTGTCTAGATATCCAACTGGTTTGGATGAGAAAGTTCAAGAATTTGAAGGGGCAGTGTTACTGGAGCAGCAAAGCAGGGAGACTAGAGTTATAGGAATTGTCGGTCTTGGCGGTGTTGGCAAAACTACCCTAGCAAAAGAGATCTTTAACCGTCGGAGATCAAATTACAAGCAATCTTGCTTTCTATTTGATGTCCGAGAAAATGTAGCGAGAAACTCTTTAAAATCCGTGCAGAGCATGATTCTTAGTGGCTTGGTTCAGTCGATTGTGCAAATAGACAACACTGATGATGGTATAGAGAAGCTAAAAAGGTATCTTTCATCTTGTCATGCTTTCCTAATTTTAGATGATGTGGATCATGTTCAGCAGGTGGAAGCATTACTTTTACCGGTGAAAGAAGTGCTTCACCAAGGTAGCTTAATTCTAGTAACATCTCGCAATAGGGATGTTCTTGCAAATTCGGGGATTGTAGAGTCTTCTATTTTCAAGCTAAGAGGACTCGACCGAGATCACTCCCGAGAGCTATTCTGCCGGCATGCGTTCGACCAGCCATATCCTCTTACAGAATTTGAACAAGTGGTTAGAGATTTTGTGGATGCCTGCGCTGGATTGCCATTATCCCTCAAAGTGCTTGGAGCTCTTCTTCGTGGAAAACATTTGGAGTATGGGAAAGCACAATTGCAGAAAATCTCCAAACTACTTCCCGAGGATATACTGAGTAGACTCAAAATTAGTTATGACGGTCTCGATAAAGTGGAGAAGGAGATATTCTTAGACATTGTCTGTTTCTTTATAGGACAAAACAAAGATACCGCCATTAGAATATGGGACGGAACGGAGTGGGGAGGATGGCTTGGTCTTCAGAACCTACAGAACAGGTGTCTGGTGGAAGTAGACGATGAAAACTGTATAAGAATGCACGACCACGTGAGAGACCTGGGCAGACACATTGCGGTGAATGAACCTTCGGGACGGACACTTCGCCTTTCGTGCCCAATCCACGACCTTCGTTATCTGTCCAACAAATCACTCGTATGTATTTTGAAGCTTTAGAGCGACATTCAAAATATTGTTTTTCTCAAAATTGTGTCCGTTATGTTTTGAATTCTTAACCTTTGCAACGATGTAGTGATCTTGATTCTAACATCTCTGAGAAAAAAAATTAGGTACGCGGAATTAGCACGGTTCACTCACAGGGCTGCGAAAGGGTTCAACCATCGTTCAAAGCCCTTGCGGAGTTCGCAGGCAGTCGTTTCACAAATTATGTGAGGGGGTTGCAGCTGCTTAGAGCTGAAGGTTATTTCGTGGAAAGCGAATTCATGGAAAGCATATTCAGCGTTGCGATGTCACTAATATGGCTCTGCTGGGTTGACTTTCCGTACTCCTGCCTCCCTTCTTGGATTTCACTAAAGAATTTAAGAGTTTTACGAATAGAGGGGCGCACATTGGAAACACTGTGGCTCGATGAATGCCAGGTAGTAATGTAATTTCTTGACATAATGCTTTTATTTTTTGTAATTGCTTTGATCTCGAGTATTGTTAGCTTACTAGTGGTCGAACCCACTTTTAAAATGTGAACATTGCAGGCACCTGAGCAGTTGAGGGAATTGTATATTAAGGCTGACAGTGTGAAGGTTCCAAAGTCTATTTGGAAGATGAAGCATCTCGAAAAAATTGCCGTGGTCGGGAATGGTCTCCACGTAACTTTCCTCGATGAACCCTGCCATCTGCAGTCGTTGAAACACTTGGAATTAGGGTGCTCCTCTGGACATTGGCTGCCCCTCCAGACAAATTCTTTTGAGAACTTAAGGACCTGTTTTGAAATGGAGTCCCTGCCAGATTCTTTTGAAATGGAGTCCCTGCCAGATTCCTTTGGGAGCTTAACGAACTTCCAAAGTCTTACCTTGCCAGATTCCTTTGGGAACTTAACGAACCTCCAAAATATTACATTGCTCAATTTCTCCAATTTGCATACGCTTCCAAATTCCTTTGGAAATTTAATCAACCTCAGAAATATTAACCTGTTCAAGTGCTGGTCTCTGCAGATGCTTCCAGAGTCGTTTGGGAACTTAACGAACTTGTACGATATTGAGTTTGAGAACTGTTTAAGTCTGCGCATGCTTCCATATTCCCTTGGCAACTTAATTAACCTGAGAAATATTAACCTGGTGAAATGCTCCAGTTTGCAGATGCTTCCAGATTCGTTTGGAAACTTAACGAATCTTTCATTTATTGGCCTGTCCAAGTGCTCTAGTCTGAAGATGCTTCCAGATTCGTTTGGAAACTTAAGGAATCTCAAGTATATTTCCCTGTCCAAGTGCTCTAGTCTAAAGATGCTTCCAGATTCGTTTGGAAACTTAACGAATCTCTCATTTATTGACCTGTCCGAGTGCTCTAGTTTGCAGATGCTTCCAGATTCGTTTGGAAACTTAAGGAATTTCGACGATATTGACCTGTCCAACTGCTCTAGTCTGAAGATGCTTCCAAACTCGTTTGGAAATATGACAAATCTTAAATATATTCACTTGTCTGGGAGTTCTGATTTGCAGATGCTTCCAGATTCGTTTGGGAACTTGACGAATCTGCAAAAAATTGATCTGTCCAAGTGCTCCAGTTTGCAGATGCTTCCAGATTCGTTTGGAAACTTAGCGAATCTCGATTCGATTTTTCTGTGCAACTGCTACAGTTTGCATATGCTTCCAGATTCGTTTGGAAACTTAAGGAACCTCACAAATATTGAACTGTTCAAGTGCTCTAGTCTGAAGATGCTTCCAGATTCGTTTGGAAACTTAACGAATCTCTCATTTATTGGCCTGTCCAAGTGCTCTAGTCTGAAGATGCTTCCAGATTCGATTGGAAACTTAACGAATCTCAAGTATATTTCCCTGTCCAAGTGCTCCAGTTTGCAGATGCTTCCAGATTTGTTTGGAAACTTAAGGAATTTCGACGATATTGACCTGTCCAAGTGCTCTAGTCTGAAGATGCTTCCAAACTCGTTTGGAAAGATGACAAATCTTAAATATATTCACTTGTCTGGGTGTTCTGATTTGCAGATGCTTCCAGATTCGTTTGGGAACTTGACGAATCTGCAAACAATTGATCTGTCCGAATGCTCTAGTCTGCAGGTGCTTCCAGATTCGTTCGGGAAGCTAAGGAACCTCCGTTATATTTCGTTGCTGAAGTGCTCTAGCCTGCAGAGGCTTCCAAATTCCTTTGGGAATTTAAGAGAACTCGAAGAACTGAAGTTTGACAGATTGACCATCTCGTGCGACATCCTTGGCGAGTTGGAGACATTTAAATGCTTAGATCTCTCAGACTGGGAGAAAATTGAAGTATTATGACAAGCAGTTACACGGTGCTATTGAAGACTTAATTTGAAATTGATGGTATCTGCTATCCATTTACGGTTGAATTAATGACTTGTAATTTTATTTTATTTTATTTTTTAGGGCTCGAAGCCATTACAACATATTCATTATGAGCTTTTTTTCATGTTATTATGGGAATTGAATATGGGTGGGGAGGATAACAATCATTCCTCACAACCATCCAAGCTAAACCCAATTGAGTATGAGTGTATAACATAGGATCATTATGTTTAAGTGTACAATAATCATTTATAACGTATCATGTTGAAAAAACCGAGTAAGAGAAAAAAATTAAAGGCCTGCAAAACAATGAGTTAGAGGGTTTGCACACAGTGAGTTACAAGGTCTGCAAGCATTGAGTTTTGCAGAAAAAGAAAACATATCAAACAACAAATAGAGAAATAAATGAGGGTAACCAGGTTTACAACTATGTGTCTTTGCCTCCACGGGCTACATATTTATTTATCACAGTTGGAATGTTCATGAACCAAGCAATGGTTGAGCTCCCACATATGACTCTGACTGTCGAAACCGATTGAACTCTTGCACAGAATTCTAACCATCGAAACTGGTTGAACTCTCGAAACCGTATTGTTTCCACCTCACAACAATTTGCCTGATATCTTGTCCAACAAATTCGATCATAACCTTTTCTACAAGTCAAGAGAAGCTAAACGCCACCGTAGCTTCTCTAACAACACTGGTTGCGTGAGCATGTCTGCACAATTTACTCAAGTATGGACCACTCCACTTCCATTGAATGAACATAACCACAAACTAAATCATTGCAACCATTGTAGGTGATACTCGTGCTTCTCAAATATCAAAGCACCCATCTCCATGCTCTTTACCTGGTTTTTCCATGTGTCCAATGACAACACCAACTACATGTGAAATATTTGAAAATTCAATCACAAACATCAACCTTCTTACTGTACTTGCATAAGGTACATGAGACAATCATTTTCTTCCTTACTATCACAACATAAACTTGAAGAAATCTTACAATGGAAAGCTAAAGGGATATTTATCGATTTCACGATGTTCATACTGAACATTATCAATATCCTCTCCATAGACTTGTGACAACCACAACTTACCATTTTTCTTGTCTTTGTGTACTTCTATGCCCAAGATTTGTTTTGTTACTCCTAGATCCTTCATCTGAAAAATCCTGACCAACTGAGTCTTTAACCTGCTGATCTTAACCACGCTTGAACTTGCAACAAACATATCATCAACATATAACACCAAGATAATGAATATGTCATTGAAACTTTTGAAGTAAACATAATGATCATGCTCACTTCTAGTAAAATTTTGGCTCACCATGAAGGAATCAACCAGCTTATACCATTTCCTGGGTACCTTTAGGCCATACAATGATTCCCTGAGTTTGCAAACAAATATCCCTTTGTGATCTTAAACAACATCTAATTGTTCCATGTACATATCTCTACTAGTGATGATTTTGCAGGTACTAAAATCCCATAATCCACATCACTATAACAAACAAAGATATTAAACTTGTAGAAATTCAAAGATTGTAAAACTGGAAATAGCTTACAGTTTGTCAATACCTGTAGCCACCGCCATTTCTTGCTCATATGGCCTAGTCGCTAGTGTCATAAACAAGTGCATGCTCTTACTTCCTTAGATACCATTGTTGCTTCAATTACTTGAGTTTTTCCTTCCAGTTTGTAAAGGTTTCCAATCTTTGTAGCCTTCATAACCACCAAGATGCCCTTGCACACTTTCAGTGCTCCACCTTGACCTGTAAACCTGTAACCTCCATAATCCAGAACTCCCAAAGAAATTAAATTCTATTTAAGTTCAGGTACACATCTAACATCCATCAATGTTCTTACAATACCATCAAACATCTTAATCTCCATGCTCCCAATCCCAACAGTTTTACAAGAAATATCATTTCCCATAAAAACAACATCGTCATCTATAGATTGGTAAGAATAAAAGCAACTACTATGTGAAGACATGTGATGGGAAGCACCATAATCTAACAACCATTCTTCTTGATATTGTGTGATACTACAAACAGATAAAACTTCATCAACCATACCTGAACTTGATTCAACCAAATTTGCTTCCTAACTGGAGTCTTCCTTCGATTATTTTATTTTCCAACAATCTTTCTTCAAATGCCCAAATTTCCCACAGTACCAACATCTTAACTTTCCTTTTGACTTGGATCTGGATGTACCTCCTGATTCCCCTCTTTCTTTGGATCAACCTCTAACCACGAATACTTCTGGTGTGGAGGTTTCTGTTGATTAAGGTTGGTTGTCATTGATGTCAACCCTTGAAGAAAGTCTGGTAGCAAAAAGGTTTGAGTAATGGACCCAAGTTTGTTTGATGTAAAGATAACTCATTATTTTCTTGTCATGGTTGATAAGAAGTACAAATGGATGAACTCCAAAGTGGTCCCCTTATGGTGAAAGCCCTCACGAAAAAATTCTTTACGGATTGAGTTATCCTAGAAGTATGGTTAGAGAACCCATGCTTATTTGTGGAATAATGAGATGAAGGTCAGTGAATTTACGAGTAAAACTATCCTAGATGGATAGTGCTTGTCATGCCATTTTTAGTGGTATGTGGAATGTCACATAACTCCTCACGGTTAGAGAGTTATGGCAATGTGAAGTTGGAGGACCCTCATGAGTCATATAGAAGCCCCTAAAAGTCAAAGTGTTTGCAAAAGAAATTATTTTAAATGGAGAACTCCCTAAAATAAGGAAAATATAATACTACATGAAAGTATAAATAAGAGACAAAGCTCTCTCATTTATACACACTTGAACACATTGAATATCTTTTGTTGTGTGAGGCTTATTGAAAAGTACTCATTGATACGTCTGAAGTTGCGAAAGTCTGAGGTAGTACGAAGGGTTGACGACAAAATTCTTGGAATTACAGCAAATACAAAAAACCCTATTTTCTTAGGCGTACGTAGGCTGACTGTGTATAGGGTGTGTACATACTGAGGCGTACACGAGCTAGTTGTGTATAACATGCGTACATGTTGGTAAAGCCATGAAACTTGAGAAGATGAAGTTGCAGAGATTCTAAATTCTGAGATAAAGCTCCCTGAAAGGTCTACAATGCTCATATACATCAGATCTATCCATTGATTCAAAATGTATGTCTTATTTCTATGAATAGTTGGATTTTGATGTATGCATGAGAAATGGTTATGGAGATTTAAGGATTCTCTCTAGAGAGACTAGTGGCTGCATGGGATCTTCTGCATAAGTCATATCTACATAAATACAGTGCTAGTATATTTATCATTGATACTTCTTGTTGAAGCACATCTTGTATTTCTTGGCATATGGCTAAGGGTTTTTGTTGTACATGGTTGAGAGCTTGTATTTGTGAAGTGGTTGATGTATTGAGAGGATGAATATCAGAAAGGGTTTGATGACTAGATCATGTGAGGGTTATTATACTTGTTCATGATTACACACACCTGTCTGGTACATGACTAGAGAGAGATATATATGCTTTGGGTAAAGGTTATATATGAGGATGCATGCACAGGGTACAGTTACAGTCTGGATACAATGACAGGTTATAGATCTATGTGAAATAAGTTACAGAAGGTCAGAAGTTTTCAAAAGAAAGGAAACCCTAGTTCTCAGAAGGTATACACAGGTTTCATAACAGTTTGGTCGCATACATACATGGGCTGCATAATAGATAGGGTGCATACATACGCGTGCTGCAACACTATAGGTTGTGTACCTGTTGTATTTTTGTTGAGGCATGTTCAGTTCAGGTACAGATTGATTATAGGGCAGTTTTACAGGTTGGATACAGGTCAGTGGTACATGTTGATATAGTTGTACAGTGGTATATCTCACAGTGATAGTGTGACATTGGTTCCATCATTCTACTTATACATCAGGGCAGTTGGACGGGGCAAGGACAGTTGGTTGTAGCCACCTTCCAGTTGTAGTCGGAGAACATAGGGGGTTGTAGCCTCCTTCTGGTTGTAGCCAGAGAATAGGGGAGTTAGATATTTCCTCAGGTTGTAGCCTAAGAAACAAGGGGGTTGGAGCCTCCTTCCAGTTGCAGCGGGAAAAAAAAAGTTGGTGCTTCCAATGAATGTAATTCTTCAATACATATAAGAAAAAACATTTTGTGGTTTTCTCCCGCTTTTGGTTTCCACATAAAAAACTGGTGTACTGTGTATGTGTATGATTGTTCATTTGTTCATTGCTTATTTACTCTGCATTTATTGGATGGTAATGGTACATTGATATAACACTTGGATTATATGGTTAAAAATGATTAGATTTCTCTATTACTGATTCACCCCCCCTCTCAGTAATCCAACAATTGGTTTCAGAGCAGGTTCCTTCAGAAATCAGTTTAACCACTGAAAGGTAGATCATGGAGAGCAACAACTTGTATACAAATGGAATACCACAGTTTAATGGATAGAAGTATGTATTTTGGAGCATAAGGATGAAAACATATATACATGCAGAGGGATTTAAAATTTGGTAATCAATTTTAGATGGATACACAACACCAGTAGTTTTGCCAACAAATGACAAAGTAGTGAAACTCGGTTAGAATAATTCCAAAGCCAAAAATGCACTTTTGAATGGTCTTAGTAAAATGGTATTCACCAAAGTTGCACATTGTAAATCCGCTAAAGAGATTTGGGACAAACTTCAAAATATTTATGAAGGAGATTCAAAATTCAAAGAAACAAAGATTCAAACTTACAGAGGTCAGTTCGAACAACTTAAGATGAAGGAAGATAAGAATATTGCAGCTTACTTTTTACGAGTTGATGAAACAATAAATGCAATCATAGGATTGGGAGAAAAAATCAAAGAATCTGTAATTGTTCAAAAAGTACTAAGATCTCTTCCTATGAGATTTGACCCTAATATATCAGCACTAGAAGAAAGATCAGATATAAACTCAATAAGCATGGATGAATTACATGGAATCTTCACAGCATATGAAATGATAACTGAACAGGAAAATCCAGATATAAAAGAAGAAGCCTTAAAAGCATCCAAAAGGTCAAAGCAAAAAGAAGAACATAGCAGCAGCAGTGACGTCTTGGAAGATGATGAAGAAGTGACCAACTTTGTCAAAATATTGAACAAGGGAACCAACGGTAAGTATAGAGGTAAGCTTCCTTTAATTTGTTTTAATTGTGATGGTATTGGTCATTTTGCTAACAAATGTCCTCATAAGAAAAAGAGAAATGATGAAGGTTATTCAAGAGGAAAACAAGCATATAAAGGAAAAAGAACCACAAAGAAAGTTTTCAAGAAAAGCTTATGCACCAAAGAAGACATCTCATCATTAGATGAAAATGAAGTCAGTGATAGTGAGACAAAAAGAGTTCTATTCATGGTAGTAGAAAACTCTGATAAAGGAGACTCTGAAGAAGAATATGAAGAAGTTGAAGAAGAAATTGAAGAGGTAGAAGTTGACTATTGAGAGGAATTAATGTGCGCCATAGAAGTTATTAGAAGAGAAAAGAATAAAAACAAGAAACTACAAGTGGAACTAGACAAGAAAGAAGACACTCAAGAACTAGAACAAATGATCACAAATTTGAAGGTTCAAATAGAAGAAGATAAAAGAATTGAAGAAGCACTCAAAAAAGAGCTAGAAGAATAATACAAGATCATTGGAAATTTGGAAGTAGAGATTGTCACATTAAGAAAGGATCTTCAAAAGAAAAATATGCAAAACAACTCAAAATTTTTGGATGACATTATCAACAATAAAAAATCTCATCATGACAAGTCCGGACTTGGATACAATCAGACAGAAAAATGATCAAGTTCCAAAACAATAGAGCAAGAAACATATCCAAAAAGCTATGCAGAAACAATCAAGGGGGATAGGAAGATCTACAAGGAAGATTATATGGACACTCCTCTATCGAGAAGATTCAGATTTCAGAATCAACAACCAACAAATAGGCCTCAGGAAGAAGAAGAATTCATAAGAGTACCTCCTTTCAGAAGATCTTCAACTTTCAGGTATCAAACTATCTTTTTTGGTTTATGTTATGGAAGTAATAATTTTGGACATAAAGCTGTGAATTGCAGAGCTAACAACAAGAACACAAACAACTTTGAAAGTCATACACAAAGGGGTTATCCAAGAAGGCCTAGTGAAACACAGAGAAGAAGTTACAACAGGTTTGAATCTTTGAGCACTGAAGTGGAATGTTACAAAAATAACAATTTTGGATACATGGCCAAAGATTGTAGAATGACAGTCCCTTCTAGAGAACCGCAACCGAATAACAATAGTCACAGACAGGAACCTCAGAAAAGGACATGGATAAGAAAACAAAATCAGTATAGCAATGAAGAATGCACACTCACTCTACAAGCTAAGCAGAAGAAACGTGGTTGGTATGTTGACAGTGGGTGTTCAAAACACATGACAGGTGATAGAGACAGGTTTCTTACATTACGAAAGGAAAGAGATGGATCAGTCTCCTTCGGAAATGATGATTCATCCAAAATCATTGGAAAAGACACAGTCAGAATTGGGAACAAGAATACAAAGGTAGAAAATGTTCTACTAGTAGAAGATATGAAGCATAATTTTCTAAGTGTGAGTCAAATGTGTGACCAAGGTCATAAAGTTACTTTTGATTCACAAAAGTGCGAGATAAGAAAAGAAAGTTCAGGAAAATTGATTGCTACAACTGCGAGAACTTCAAGCAACATATATGTGTTAAGTGAAATTGGAAATCAAAAGTGTTGTCTAGGAAAGGAAGATGAAAGTTGGTTATGGCATAAAAGAATGGGTCACATACACTTTTATAACCTTGTCAAAGTCAACAAAAGAGAAGCAGACAGAGAAATTCCTCAGATCACGGAACCAACCAACACCTTATGCAAGCATTGCCAACAAGGAAAACAAACAAAGACCAGGTTCAAATCAAAGGAATATTCAAATACAAGACCACTGAAAATTGTGCATACTGATCTAGTTGGACCAACTACAACAAAGAGATTAAAAGATAAGAGATACTTTATGTTATTAGTTGATGATTATACAAGATTGACCGTAGTTTTCTTTCTCAAGAACAAGTTAGAAGCTTTTGAAAACTTCAAGATCTATAAGGAAATGGTTGAAAATGAAAAGGATTCAAAAATCAAATGCTTGAGATCTGATAATGGAGGAGAGTTCACTTCAAAGGAATTTATGGACTACTGCAGCAGTCATGGAATAAAAAGACAATTCTCCGTTGCTAGGACACCTCAACAGAATGGAGTTGTTGAAAGAAAGAACATGACAGTATAAGAAATGGCTCAAACAATGCTAATGGATTCCAAAAGAACATGACAGTATAAGAAATGGCTCAAACAATGCTAATGGATTCCAAATTGACAGATATTTTTTGGACACAGGCAGTGTATACAACAGTTCACATTCAAAATAGAGTAATGCTCAAAAACAACACCGACAAAACTCCCTACGAGCTATGGAAAGGAAGACCAACAAATGTGAAGCACTTCAAAGTTTTTGGAAGCAAATGTTACATCAAAAGAGAAGATGGCAGAATGGGAAAGTTTGACTGATGCAGGAGCATCATAAGAAAGCCAACAAAGCAAGCGCAAAAGCAAAGGACATCTGGAAACGCACCAACACACATTTTGAGAATGTATTGAATTTAAAAGATAAAACATTAATGTAATATCTGGGAGGATATTTTTTCTTTTATAATTCGGAGATTGTAATACAGATCTTGAGCGGTTGCTCTCATCTGTTTGTTGGAGGCATTTATTGTAATAAATGTAAAGTAGTTGTAACTCTTTAATTCGATTAGATAGCTTAGAATGTAGGAGGGAAAACTCTAGAAATCTCACTCGCATGTATTACATTGTAAGATTATTATTCTCATTGTAAGTTGTAAAGAAAGAGAGAAGAAAAGAACAGAGATGGTAGAATATTGTATAAACAGATAGTTGTTGCTATAGAACCCATGTACAGAGGCACTTGGATTAATATAAGGGCGCTTTGATCCAATTTCATGGTGTTGTGATGAATAATGTTTGCATATATTGAATGGTATGTTTACAGTTTATTTGTATACTCTGTTATGCATTTGTTTCAATGTTATGTGTGTATGCTCATGATTTCATGTTGAATGCATGAAGTCTGTGAGAGAGGACGTATGAGTTTCAATTGTTTCTCATCCTACGAATTCCTTCAAGGAGTGCAGTGAAAGTCCACAAGGAGTGCATTGACAAGGTTCTGAGTTTTATCTCAGAAAAGCTCAGAAGAGATACTTTTGTTCTCATACCAGTAGACATGCAAGTATAACACAAGAGCCATGCAAGGTGTGTGCAAGCCGGTTGAATTCTTAGACTTTTCCAACCAAGGAGAGAGATTGAATAATTGTTGTTGTGAGAAGTGAATAGAGTTAGAAGTGTTAAATAACCTGAGGTTATTGTGAATGTCGCAAGGAGTGCGCGCAAGAACCCTTAGGAGCCTTGAGTTTGTAATAGTGAAGTTAAGCTCAGGAAGGATAGAGACTTTGGAGAGTTCGAAGGAGGAACGAGGTTTGAAATCACCTCGCAGAACCAAGCTCAGGAGGAAAGATGCCAAGTATTTGGCCAGGAATCCTTGAGAAGTCTAGACGGACGGTTGAAATTCTCAGAGGGAGAGCCACCGATTTTCCATAGACCATTGGATCTCGTAGATCAGCGGAAGGGTTAAGGAGAGAGTCCTTAAGAATTTGTAAGTTCAAGAGGGATAGTAGCCGTCAGATTGGGATCAACGAGAGTCATTGATATAGGGCTTTGAAATTTCATCTTTTCGGAAGATGGAAGAGTGGAGGAGTTTGAATTAGAGAATTCACGAGTTGCAAAATCCCGACAGGATCTGGACCATCAGATTGCGGGAAACTCAGAACCGTTGATTTTTGGCTAGGAGATATCGTGGTTTCGGTTATCGGGCGAAGGGATAAAGTTGCATTGCAAATCCCCGATACGCGAAATCCTGAGGTGTCGAAAGATTTGGCCCCAGGTCGTAGTATAGGGTCACATCAGGATAAGTTAAGGGAGGAGTCAAAGACCTGTTAGCCCTTTTTGGGGTTTCGAGGATTGAATGAGTCAGAGGGATTCACATCAGAAATAGCGAAGTGGTGAAACCCGATATACATTTTTGGGTGAAGACTATGGTCACATTAGTTGTTCAAGTGGAGCAGAGCTTCATGCCTTGTGCTCGTTTGCGCAGGCGTAACTTCTGAAAAGGACCTGTGGAAACACTTGTGTGTGTGTTGAAGATTCCTGCGAGGAATCAAATGGTCAATCATACTCAAAGGGGAGATTAAGAACGATCCTTAGACCGGGAGGTCAAGCAGACCCTGTTGAGGTATAGGTGTTGCGTCAGGTGGTATCAAAGCACAAATTTTAAATTTCTGTAGCAGAGAGTAATTTACAAAAATGTCGCCAAGAAGACATCAAGAAAGAGCTATGCCAGATCCAACCGTGGAAAGGGAAATGAGATAACTTCGTGCTCGACTAGATGCTATGGAGACAACACAAAGACGAATAGCTGATGCTGGAAACGTCAGTGAAGCCGAAAGTGAAAATGAGGTCGGAGCTGAAGAAGAAGTTGTAGCTGAAGATGCTACAGAAGAACGTCTATTCAGAGCTGTTGCAAGAATAGGTGCCAGAGAAAAGATGGATATTCCGATGTATGAAGGAAACTTATATGTTGAGGAGCTGCTAGATTGGTTTAGAGCTCTGGATAAATACTTCGACTATGAGGATGTTGAATAAGATAAGAAAGTTAAACATGTTGTCACTAGACTGAACGGGCATGTAGCACTGTGGTGGGATGAAATGCAGCCTGACAGGCATTGCAAAGGCAAGCAAAGAATAAAAATATGGAATAGGATGGTCGCAAAGATGAAAGCCAAGTTTATACCCAGATATTACCAAATCAATCTGTTTCGAAGAATGCAGAATTTGAGACAAAAAGGGATGACAGTGAAGGAATACATTGAAGAGTTTTATAGGATAAACATTAGAGCTGGTCATCATGAGAGTGATGATGAAAAATTTTCCAGATACATGAATGGTCTGAGATATGACATTCAAGATGAGATGAGCATGATGACAATCAAGAATGTAGAAGATGCGTATCAAATGTCTTTAAAGGAAGAAGAGAAATTGGCCCGAAAGCAAGGTCAAAGGGGTAGAGGTAGAAGTCAGAGCAGAGGCAAAGAAATTGCCCAGGACAGAGTATAGAAGCCCAAGGATGAAGAGAAGAAACCTCATAATCACCTATAAAGAGGAGGAAGTTCACAGGGAAGAAAATATGCCGATAAGAACAGTTTTCCGTGAGCAAGAGGAAGAAGAAGAGGCAGAGGAGGTGAAATAAAGTGTTTTGTCTATGGAAAGATTGGACACAAATCTTTTGAATGTACTGATAAGAAAAGATATTGGGGAGAATCTCACATTTCAAAGGCACAAAGGCAAAATGTTGAGCCATAAGATGCAGAGGGCGGAAGATCCTTAATGATGCGGAAAATTCTGTTGAAGCCAGAAAAAAAGATGGAGAATCCAGTCCAGAGTAACAGTTTGTTCAGAAATGCTTGCAAGACCAAGGATAGGGTATGCAAGGTAATAGTGGACAGTGGAAGTACAAATAATCTAGTATCCACAGAAATGGTGGAGAAGCTGGAATTGGAGATAGTTGCACATCCAAGCTCATATAAGGTTTCGTGGTTGCAAAAGGGACATAAGGTAACATTCACTAAATAATGTTTAGTTGAATTTAAGATAGGGGGTTACAGAGATGAGATCTTATGTGATGTCATTTCCATGGATGTCTGTCATGAACAACATTTTTGTCATATTGCCACAGTCTCCCCAAAAAAATATCTTATGTGATGTCATTTCCATGGATGTCTGTCATCTTTTGTTGGGGAGACTGTGGCAATATGACAAAAATGTTGTTCATGACAGAAGAAAGAACACATACACCTTAGAAAAGAATGGTAGAACACATATGTTGCTTCCAATTGAAGACAAGAAGGTGAAAGAAGAAGCAAGCAACAATATACTTCTCATGACTGGGAAGGAACTTCTGGATGAAGTCAAGAAAGAAGAAGACATGCAGTTTGTTGTGGTAAGAAAACCTAGAGTCATCTTGACAAGTACCTCGATAGATGATCTATCGGAGGAAATTCAAGAACTGCTGGAGAATTTCGTTGATATAGTGGTGGACGATTTACCTTGTTCATTGCCACCCATTATAAGTATAAGCCATTGAACTTATACCAGGGGCAAGTTTACCAAACAAAGCAGCGTAAATATTGACATCGTAGGATAATGAAGAGGTTAAGAAGCAAGTCCAAGATTTGATGGACAAGGGATTGGTTAGAGAAAGCTTGAGTCCATGCATTGTGCCAACAGTGTTAAGTTTGAAGAAAAATGGTGGACGGAGAATGTGTACAGACTCGAGGGCTATAAACAAAATCACCATCAGGTATAGTTTTCCTTTACCTGGGATGGATGACTTAATGGATTTCTTGAGTGGAGAAAAGTTTTTTTCAAAAATTGATTTGAAAAGCAGATATCATCAGATTAGAATGAGGAAAGGTGACGAATGGAAGACAACATTCAAGACAAATGAATGGTTGTATGAACGGCTTGTCATGCTGTTTGGTTTGACGAATGCGCCAAGTACTTTTATGAGATTAATAAACGAAGTCTTGAAGGATTTCATTGGAAATTTTGTAATTGTGTATCTTGATGATATATTGATCTTCAGTAAGACTGAGGAAGATCATTTGAGACATTTAAATCTAGTGATGAGGAGATTGTAGCAAGAGAAGTTGCTAATAAATTTGAATAAGTCATCTTTCATGAAGAAATAACTCATTTATTTGGTTTTTGTGATCTCTTCGAATGATTTGAAGATGGATCCTGAGAAAGTAAAAGCAATCAGAGATTGGCCATCACCGAGGAATATCTTTGAAGTCAGAAGCTTCCATGTATTAGCCAGTTTTTACAAGAAGTTCATCAGAATCTTTAGTGGGATTAGTGCGTCAATGATGGACACAGTCAGGAAAAGACATAAATATTTTCATTGGACAGAGGAAGCAGAGAGAAGTTTCAAGTTATTGAAAGAGAAGGTAATTGGACAACCAGTTCTGGTTTTTCCAGATTTCAGTAAAACATTCCAAGTCAGATGTGACGCAAGTGGATTCACGATTGGAGAAGTCTTAAGTCAAGACAATAGGTCGATTGCATACTTCAGTGAGAAGTTGAACGAGGCCAAAATGAAGTATTCAACGTATGATAAAGAGTTTTATGCAATCATACAAGCGCTGAAGAAATGGAGGCATTACTTGGTTCCAAAAGAGTTTGTCTTATATAGCGACAACCATTCTTTACAATTCATAACTCGACAGGAGAAATTGAACCAGAAACATGTGAAATGGGTTGATTTTATGAAGAACTTTACTTTTGTTATAAAGCACATTTCTGGAACTGCTAACAAGGTTGTTGATGCGTTGAGCAGGAAGTGTTTGATTCTACAGGAGTTTCATGTGAAAACCTTAGGTTTTGATAACCTTAAGGATATGTACAGAGCTGATTCAGATTTCAAGGACGCTTATGAAACATGTGAGAATCCTGTTCTAAGAGACAAAAGAGAATGGATTGAATATTTAATTCAGGATGGATTATTATTCAAAGGAAATCAGTTGTGTATCCCAAAGAGTTCTATGAGAGAGAATCTTCTGAAGGAAAAACATAGTGGGGGATTGGCTGGACATTTCGGCCATGATAAAATGTTTGTGCAACTGAATAGTTTGTATTATTGACCAAGGATGAGGACAAATGTCAAGAAATTTGT
The DNA here is from genome assembly GCA_009831015.1 of Picea engelmannii. Lineage (NCBI taxonomy): Eukaryota > Viridiplantae > Streptophyta > Pinopsida > Pinales > Pinaceae > Picea > Picea engelmannii. The sequence goes on along the minus strand of ML784217.1, from coordinate 610,293 downwards.
CAACAAATGTAGAATTTTCCAGCATGCAAAGGGGAAGAGACAAAATACATGATTGTATCAACCATTGCCAGTACCAGAGAGGTCGTGGGATGCGGTAAGCATGGATTTTGTGTTAGGACTGTTGAGGACACAGAGAGGTTGTGATTCCATATTTGTGGTAGTCGATAGATTCTCTAAAATGACACATTTAATTCCATGTCAGAAAACCAGTGATGCAACACACATTGCAAATTTGTTTTTTAAAGAAGTTGTTAGACTTCACGGCTTACCCAAGAGTATTGTTTCAGACAGGGATACCAAATTTGTTGGTCATTTCTGGAGGACATTATGGAAGAAGCTAGGGACAAACTTATCTTTTAGCTCAACATATCACCCTCAGACAGATGGATAGACTAAGGTAGTAAATCGAAGTCTAGGAGACTTATTGAGGAGTTTAGTAGATGAACATCATAGTCAGTGGGATCAGATTCTACCACAAGCGGAATTTGAATATAACGACACACCTAACAGAAGCACAGGACAAAGCCCATTCCAGATAATGTATGGAATGCAGCTGAGAGGAGTATATGAGTTGAGATAATTAGAGCAGAGTGAGTTTAGAAGTGCTGGATCATAGGATTTTGCAGCAGAGATGCAAGAGCTCCATAGTAATATTAAAGAGAGATTGCAGAATTCCAACCAGGAATACAAGCGTAGAGTAGATCAGCACAGAAGAGAACTTCATTTTGAAGTGGGAGATTTAGTTTTGGTGCATCTGAGAAGAGAAAGGTTCCCAAGGGGAACATGTAATAAGCTGAAGATGAAAAGATAGTTCCGTGTAAGATCTTGAGAAAATTTGAGGCCACTCCTTATGAAATAGAATTTCCAGATGGAGTAGGAATATCACCCATATTCAATGTAGCAGATGTGTATCCTTACAGAGCAGATGAAACAAAGGGATCAGAGAATAAGAAAGAAGTCCAGTGGGTAAAATAGATGCCTGTAGCTGGAAATCCGCAGATGGAAAAGATCATTGATCCAAGAGTTAGCAAGAAGACCCGGAGGAAGACATATCTTGAGTATCTGATAAAATGGAAAGGACACCCGATTGAAGATGCTATTTGTGAAAGCGAAGAAAATATCCAGAAACATGGACAGACCTTGCAAGAGATCATGAACAGGAGTTCATGAATTTTCCATCCAGAGGAGTATGATGCAGGAGCATCGTAAGCAAGCCAGCAAAGCAAGCGCAAAAGCGAAGGACATCTGGGAACACACCAATGCACATTTTAAAAATGTCTTGAATTTAAAAGATAAAACATTAATGTAATATCTGGGAGGATATTTTTTCTTTTATGATTCAGAGATTGTAACACAGATCTTGAGAGGTTTCTCTCATCTGTTTGTTGGAGGCATTTATTGTAATAAATGTAAAGTAGTTGTAACTCTTTAATTCGATTAGATAGCTTAGAATGTAGGAGGGAAAACTCTAGAAAGCTCCCTCGCATGTATTGCATTGTAATATTATTATTCTCATTGTAAGTTGTAGAGAAAGAGAGCATAAAAGAACAGAGATGGTAGAATATTGTATAAGCAGATAATTGTTGCTATAGAACCCATGTACAGAGACACTTGGATTAATATAAGGATGCTTTGATCCAATTTCATGGTGTTGTGATGAATATTGTTTGCATCTATTGAATGGTATGTTTATAGTTTTCTTATATACTCTGTTATGCATTTGTTTCAATGTTATGTGTGTGTATGCTCGTGATTTCATGTTGAATGTATGAAGTCTGTGAGAGAGGAAGTATGAGTTTCAATTGTTTCTCGTTCTGAGAATTCCTGCAAGGAGTGTAGTGAAAGTCCGCAAGGAGTGCATTGACGAGGTTCTGAGTTTTATCTCGGAAAATATCAGGAGAGATATTGTTGTTCTCATATCAGCAAAAGTGCAAGTATAGCAGAAGAGTCGTGCAAGGTGTGTGAAGACCAGTTGAATTCTTAGACTTTTCCAACCAAGGAGAGAGATTGAAGAATTGTTGTTGTGAGAAGTGCACAGAGTTAGAAGTGTTAAATAACCCGAGATTATTGTGAATGTCGTAAGGAGTGCATGCAAGAACCCTTAGGAGCCTTGAGTTTGTAACAATGAAGTTAAGCTCAGGAAGGATAGAGACTTTGGAGAGTTCGAAGGAGGAACGAGGTTTGAAATCACCTTGCAGAACCAAGCTCAGGAGGAAAAACTCCAAGTATTTGGCCAGGAATCCTTGAGAAATATGGACGGACGGTTGAAATTCTCAGAGGGAGAATCACCGATTTTTTGTAGAATGTTGGATCTCGCAGATCATCGGAAGGGTTAAGGAGAGAGTCCTTAAGAATTTGCAAGTTCAGGAGGGATATTAGCCGTCAGATTGGGATCAATGAGAGTCGTTGATATAGGGCTTTGAAATTTTGGCTTTTCAGAAGACAGAAGAGTGGAGGAGTTTGAATTCGAGAATTCTCGAGTTGTGAAATCCCGACGGGATCTGGACTGTCAGATCGTGGGAAACTTAGAACCATTGATTTGTGGTGTGGAGATATCGTGGTTTCAATTATCGGGCGAAGGGAGAAAGTTGCATTTCAAATCCCCGATACGCGAAATCCCGAGGTGTCGAAAGATTTGGCCCCAGGTCGCAGTCGAGGGTCACTTCAGGAGAAGTCAAGGGAGGAGTCAAAGACCCATTAGCCCTTTTCAAGGTTTCGGGGATTGAATGAGTCAGAGGGATTCACATCATAAATCACAAAGTCATGAGACCTGATATACCTTTTTGGGTGAAGACTGTGGTCACATCAGTTGGTCACGTGGAGTAGAGGTTCACACAGGCGTAACTTTTGAAAAGGACCTGTGGAAACACGTGTGTGTGTGTGTGTGTGTGTGTGTTTAAGATTCCTGCGGGGAATCAAAGAGTCAATCAGACTCAAAGGGGAGATTAAGAATGATCCTTAGACCGAGAGGTCAAGTAGAACCTGTTGAGGTAGGGGTGTTGCGTCATTGACTCTCGTGTGGACAAAGGAGTACTTGTTGGTTACTCAAGTACACGAAAATCATACAAGTGTTGCAACCTGAGATTGAACAAAGTGGTGGAAAGGATCAACGTAACAATTGATGAAACATGTAGACAAGAATTAAAGGAAGAAGAAAATGAATCAATGGAACAACTTTACGAAGAAGAAACAAAAGATGAAAAATAAGGGGAAGACGAAGAGGATCCGACAGAAACAGAAGAGCAAGTTTAGCAAGTGACTCCAAAAATACCTAGCAGACGAGTACAAAAGAATCATCATTTAGATCAAATTGTCAGAAACAAAGACACTGGAGTTGAGACTAGAAGAAGAATCCGTTCACCAGAACAAAATCACCTAGCACTCACATCTACGATTGAACCAATCTATTTTGAAGAGGCCAGCAAGGACGAATTTTGGAACAAGGCCATGGATGAAGAATTGTATCAAATAGAGAAAAATGACACTTGGGAATTGGTTCCAAGACCAAAGGATAAGAATTTGATCAACACAAAGTGGATATACATGAATAAATTGAATGAAGATGGACAAATTACAAGGAACAAAGCTAGATTGGTATGTAAAGGATATGCACAGGTTGAAGGAATCGACTTTGAAGAGAAATTTTCTCCAGTTGCTAGAATGGAAGCAATCCAATTGCATTTAGCTTATGCATGCTCCAAAAATATTAAAGTGTATCAGATGGACGTAAAATCAACTTTTTTGAATGGGGAACTTGAAGAAGAAGTCTACATTGAACAACCAGAAGGATTTCAGTTGTCAGAGAACGCAGATTATGTGTGTAAATTAAAGAAGTCCTTGTATGGTCTAAAACAGGCTCCTAGAGCATGGTATTCTAGACTGGATAAATATTTACAACAAACAGGGTTCAAAAAGGGAAGTGCAGACATCAACCTCTACATAAAGGTAAGTCAAGATAGTATTTTATTAATTGAATTTTATGTTGATGATATTATTTTTGGTAGTGATGATGACAGGTTAAGCCAGAAATTTGCAAAGGATATGCAGAATGAATTTGAAATGTCATTACTTGGAGAACTATCCTTATTTCTAGGACTTCAGATACGTCAAAGCAACCAAGGAATTTTAATTTCTGAAACCAAGTATATCAGAGAAATGCTAAAGTGGTTCGAAATGGAAAATTGCAATCCAGTTGTCACTCCCATGAAAACCAGTTGCAAGTTAAGCAAAGATGATGATTCAAAGTCTACAGATCAGAGGTAATACAAGTCAATGATTGGTAGCCTACTATATGTGACAACATCAAGAATAGATGTAATGCAGGAATTTGGAAAGGTGGCATGATTTCAAGCAACACCAAAGGAATCACATGTATTAACACTGAAGAGGATTTTCAGATATCTCAAAGGAACAAAAGATTTTGGATTATGGTATCCAAAAGGAAATGATCTATCTCTTATTTCCTACATAGATGCAAATTGGGAAGGTTGTATTGATGACCGACGAAGCACTAGTGGAGCAGTTTTCTACTAGGGTGAGTGTTTAGTATCATGGCTAAGAAAGAAACAATCATCAGTATCTCTATCTACAGCCGAGGCAGAGTATATTGCAACAACAACATGTTGTACACAGGTTCTTTGGATGAAACAAACTCGAACAGATATACAGGTTGAGTATGATGAGCCCATTCCAATCTATTGTGATAATACAAGTGCCATCCGTATCTTAAAGAACCCAGTGATGCACTCCAAGACGAAGCACATTCCAATCAAGTATCACTTTCTATGGGAACATGTTTCAGAAAAGAACATCAGAGTTGAGTATGTGGGCACAAAAGAAAAATTGGTAGACATATTTACAAAACCACTTCCATGGGAAGCCTTTGAGTATCTTCTCCAGAGACTCGGAGTTATTTCTACTCCAAAATGAATGTTTTTGAATGCTTATCTTATATGTCTTAGATTTACACGAGGAAGCACCATAAAGAGGATAGTTCAGGTCGGGAGATCAGTTTCATGAAGAGTTCAATCAAGGGGAGTATCCCCAAGGACAGTTCAGTTAGGGGGAGCAACCCCAGATGGAAATATACCTTTTCCATTGATGAAAAAGGGGGAGAGATTTATCAGATTCATAACACAGAGGCATGGTTCCAAGGGGAGAAATGGTCACAGATATGCATAGGATAGAGGCATGATTTCAGGGGGAGCATGAGTGATATGACTTTAGTATTGCATGACATGACAATATTGCATCAGAGTGTTGCCATCAATGCCAAAGGGGGATATTTTTTATTAAGGTTGGTTGTCATTGATGTTAACGCTTGAAGAAAGTACGGTAGCACAAAGGTTTGGGTAATGGACCCAAGTTTGTTTGATGTAAAAAAACTCATTATTGTCTTGTCATGGTTGATAAGAAGTACAAATGGATGAACTCCAAAGTGGTCCCCTTATGGTGAAATCCCTCATGAGAAGACGCTTTGTGGATTGAGTTATCCTATAAGTATGGTTAGAGAACCCATGCTTATTTGTGGAATAATGAGATGAAAGTTAGTGAATTTGTCAGTAAAACTACCCTAGATGGATAGTGCTTGTCATGCCCTTTTCGGTGGTATATGGAATGTCACATAACTCCTCAGGGTTAGAGAGTTATGGGAATGTGAATTTGGAGGACCCTCATGAGTCATATAGAAGCCCCTAAAAGTCAAAGTGTTTGCAAAAGAAATTATTTTAAATGGAGAACTCCCTAAAATAAGGAAAATGTAATACTACATGAAAGTATAAATAAGAGGCAAATCTCTCTCATTTATACACACTTGAACACATTGAATATCTTTTGTTGTGTGAGGCTTATTGCAAAGTACTCATTGATACATTTGAAGTTGGAAAAGTCTGAGGTAGTACGAAGGGTTGACGATGAAATTCTCGGAATTACAATGAATACAAAAAACCCTATTTTCTGAGGTGTACACAGGCTGGCTGTGTATAGGGTGCATACATACTGAGGCATACGCGGGTTGGTTGTGTATAGGGTGCGTACATGTTGGTAAATACAGGAAACTTGAGAAGATGAAGTTGTAGAGGTTCTAAATTCTGAGATCAAGCTCCCTGAAAGGTCTATAGTGCTCAGATACATCAGATCTATCCATTGATTCAAAAGGTATGTCTTATTTCTATGAATAGTTGGATTTTGATGTATGCATGAGAAATGGTTATGGAGATTTAAGGATTCTCTCTAGAGAGACTAGTGGCTGCATGGGATCTTCTGCATAAGTCAGATATACAGAAAAACAATGCTGGTATATTTATCATTGATACTTCTTGTTGAAGCACATCTTGTATTTCTTGGCATATGACTAAGGGTTTTTGTTGTACATGGTTGAGAGCTTGTATTTGTGAAGTGGTTGATGTATTGAGAGGTTGAATATCAAAAAGGGTTTGATGACTAGATCATGTGAGGGTTATTATACTTGTTCATGATTACACACACCTATATGGTACATGACCAGAGAGAGATATATATGCTTTGGGTAAAGGTTATATATGAGGATGCATGCACAGGGTATAGTTACAGTCTGGATACAGTGACAAGTTACAGATCTATGTGAAAGAAGTTACAAAGGGTCAGAAGTTTTCAAGAGAAAGGAAACCCTAGTTCTCAGAAGGTATACACAGGTTGCATAACAATTTGGTCGCGTACATACGCGGGTTGCATAACAGATAGGGCACGTACATACGCGTCCTGTAGCACTACAGGTCGCGTACCTATTGTATTTTTGTTGATGCATGTTTAGTTCAGGTATATATTGATTACAGGGAAGTTGTACAGGTTGGATATAGGTCAGTGGTACAGGTTGATATAGTTGTACAATGGTATATCTCACAGTGATAGTGTGACAGTGGTTCCATCATTCTACTTATACGTCAGTGCGGTTGGACGGGGCAAGGAAAGGTGGTTGTAGTCGGAGAACATAGGGGGTTGTAGCCTCCTTCTGGTTGTAGCCAGAGAATAGGGGAGATGGAGCTTCCCTCAAGTTGTAGCTTGAGAAACAAGGGGGTTGGATCCGTCGTCCAATTGCAGCTGGAAAACAAATGAAGTTGGTGCTTCCAATGAATGTAATTCTTCAATACATATAAGAAAAATCATTATGTGGTTTTCTCCCGCATTGGGTTTCCACGTAAAACATTGGTGTACTGTGTATGTGTATGATTGTTCATTCGTTCATTGCTTATTTACTCTGCAGTTATTGGATGATAATGCTACATTGATATAACACTTGGATTATACGGTTAAAAAGGATTAGATTTCTCTATTACTGATTCACCCCCCCTCTAAGTAATCTAACAATTTGTATATTGGATTTCTTCCTCACCTCCTCAGACAACAAATCTCCCAAATTAGAGTCAAACTCAAGGGTGACTATTGTGCTAAAGCTAATAGAAGTGACTAGATGATCCCAAGACTTAGGAAATGAACACAACAAGGTCACTGCCTTATCTTCCTCATTGATTTTTACATCCATACTAATTAACTCGCATAACAAAGTATTAAATACATTTAAATGCTCAACAATTTTGGTACCTTTTTTCATCTGTAGATTGTATAGTTTACTCTTCAAGTAGATTCAGTTCGTCAGAGATTTTTTTATGTAGAGGCTCTCCATTCTGCTCCATAGGCCTGTTGTTGTTTCCTCTCCAACGATATTGAAGAGGACGTCGTTGGCCAAACACAACCAAATGGTGTTGAGACACCTTGCATCAAGATCTTCCCATTCATCATCTGACATAACCACTAGATTCTTTCTCTTTCCATCTAATTCTTTGTGCAATCCTTGTTGCACCAACAAATCCCACATCTTCAACGTCCACAAGTCAAATTTGTTCTTTCCATTAAATTTCTCCACTTCGAACTTAGCACTCAATATTTTCTCGATTCTCCATGAAATCCTCCTCGACTCTTCACATATTGACCTTCGTCTCTTCGAGAAACCCTCGAATAGACTCTGTTTGCACTCTTTTCGTCGATGTGTGAGCAAAAAGTGAGTGCTTACATGCCTAGTTGGGCTCTGCTAGTCATGACAACTGTATGGTAAAAGGTTAGAAAGAAACAACTAAGCTATTAACAAGAATTAAACAAAAACTAAAAGAAAACATGAGCATAATAACAAAAATAAAAAACAAATGAAAATGGACCAATATCACCAATATATAGCTTGATCTGATTGATGAAATCCAAAGATACACAATGGAGAAAGAGGACTTGGGTCCCTTCCCTCTCCAATGGAAGGTTCTTGAGGCCCTCAACTGATTGCTCTCCTTACAATGAAAGGTAAAAATGTGAATGAAAGAACTCCAAACTTATCCACTCTAGTGAGAGATGGAAAGCCTATGAAATGATGTTGATTATGTCTATTTCCAAAGAATGAGTCTAAAGCAATCTCAACAGCATAACAATGCAAAGAATTCCTTGAGAAAATGGTGGTCATTCATGGCTTTTTATAGCCAAGCATTGGGTTATTATGCAACCTCTTTTGAACGTGAAAAGAGGCTCTTTAGGGCACAATTAGGTCTTTGACCAGCCTCCCTCCGCAGATTGAGCTCGGATTTGATGTCAAATCGACTTGGGAGCCGATCCATTAGTGGTTGGGAGGCCGACCAGCTTCATAAATGCGTCGTTTGGCAGGCGCGCGGGTTTTGCACCCCACAACCGCGCATATGCGCCCGACATACGAAGATGTTGCGCGCGTGCGCGCGTTTTCCATGGGCGCGATGCGCTTTTTAATTTTTAGCCAATTTTGTATAGTTTTGGCCCTTTTGCTGTGCTGTGGATTTAATCTTTGTGCCATGAATGCCTGTTTTTCTGTGCTGATGATGTAGAGTTCTTGTCTCCCTGTGCAGACGAAATTTCAGTGATAATAGATGCCCCCTGATGGATGAGGTTAGGAGCAAAACGTATAGCCGAAATTCATCAATGTTTCTTTGACTGAGAATGGTGTTGTAAGGGAGAGCAAGAGTAGTACCGTATAGAGCAATCTGTTGGAGAAGAAAGGAACCTGTAAATCCGACCTTCCACAAGGTGTGAAACAATATACAAATGTGTACAAACGAGGCGGGCATGCCCCATGATCGTGTGATGTAACTCTGAAGAAAAGATGTCTGAATTGTTGATGTAGACGACTGCAGCGCCCTCGGGGGCGGAATGATAAAGGCAGAAGACAATTCTGCAAAGGAACATGCTCTGAACTAGTGGTAATGGTCGCGGATGTAAACCACGACAGTGATGTGGGCAGTGGTGGCCCTACCAAGTTCAGAGGTCTTCGGCAATTGATGATAAAAGCTGCAATAGTCGCAAAGTAAGACCCACCGCAACATGAGAAAGTGTTGGTGTCGAATGTTATGGGGGTCAACGACATCAGGGAGCAATAGTGTTTCCCCCTGTGCCGTCTGAGATCTCTCATTGAATGGGAAATGAGGACCAAGATACTGTCGCCCTTTTTGGAAAAAGTGTGCTGATGTCGACAAAAGGGAGACGCGACTCCCAGAAGTGGATGACTTCATGGAATCTACTGAGATGAGGAGGTGGCAGAGGTACATGGACGAAGTCAAAAAGTGGGATGACTCAAGACTTCCCTTGGCTGGAGAATGTATGAAATAAATAGTGGCCGCAATCGTTGTGACAAGGTCGAGTGTCAGGGGGACGCCAAGACCGAGGATAAGTTGTGCCAGAGGCGGGACAAGGTGAACAAATTCAGAGGGTAAATGGTAAATGACCTGGGTAGTACTCTGAAGATATAGACAATGTCGGCGAGGGAAATGAGAAGTGATGCTCCAACCAAGGGTGACATGGGTTGCGTGTGGCCAAGACAGGAAATATGGTCGCCGATGGTGATGACCAAAGTAACGAAGTGGAAATGGCCGGAAGTGAAGATGTTTGTATAATGACTAATACAAAATGTTGGGGAAGATGTACAAAATACAGAAACGGGTGCCCCAATGTAAAATGAGTGCCCCTGGTAGGGCAGAAATATTGGTGAAAACAAATGGAGGATGGGGGCCCCATTGGCGAGTTTCTGTATGAGGTGGGTGAAATGAAGATTGGTTCGCAGATGGGCAAACTGCTAGTGGGTGAAATGGATGGTTCATGAGCCTGCAGGTGTGCAGGTAAAACGAACTGTAGTCAAAAGCGATGATCTGGGAGTCCGCGTGGGAAGCTAGCAATCATGAAGAGAAGAAGTATGTGGTTGATTTGCAATATGATGAAAGACTACTGGGACTCCCATCCCTAAAGGGTGATGTAGAACAGCATGAGTGTCAAAAGTGCCAATAGGTGCTATGAATGGGACGACTCATGTAGGTGAGAATGCTACCCGGTGACAGTACCCCTAAAAAT
>ML784217.1:545780-566973 GCA_009831015.1 Picea engelmannii | reverse complement strand
CAAACTATATTGCTAGAACTTGACGAGGAAGGAAAAATCATATTGGAGCCTGAAGCCATCACTGACACAAGAATTCGCCAGCTGAGGAATAGATCCATTTCAGAGTATCTCATTAAATGGAGGAAACTACCGGCTGAATATTCCACTTGGGAAGACGATTCTTTTATATAGAAGCATCCAGAGTTACTCAAGCGTTGCAGACAACACTTGTCTCAAGGGGAGGTGCATGTTAAGCCCTAATATTGGCTCATTACCCCTTAATTGGGGCATATTATATTAGTAATGTTATTTTATTTATGTCGACTCTCGGCCATTAATTCTAATTATACCTCCTAGTCTCCTATATATACCAAGGAGACATTTTCATTTTGAATCATCTTGTACTTGAACATTTAAGTGGGGTAAAAGGAGGTTTCCCCCTCAAAGAGGCTTATTATCTGAAATTATCTTTTTTCAAGGTGTTGAGTACTTTTTCTGAGGTTTTTCTATGCTATATTGATATTTGGTTCTTAACACCTTTATTCTTTGAATAACATTATAGAGATCTACGATGCCAACATCCATCTCCCTCACCTATTCTAAATATACTTCAACATACTCCTACTCACGTTGATTTGTACAATTTGGGTAATTACCTATGAGGCTACCCCACTTGCGTCTAGCATAAGCTCGCGGTACTTCAACAAATCTTCGACGAATATGTTCCCATGGTGCACATATCAAGGATGATTCTTCCTACATACTTTTAGATCACACCTTAATCAATAGATGATGCCAATGTATATATCCTACATATCTGAAATTGATTGATTGATGCCTCACAATGTTTCTATTGGCTCTATAATGGCTTCAAACTTTTACCAGAAAATTGAATCTGAAAGTAGGATTCTATAGAGAAAACCATTGAAGTCGAGAGATTGAGGTAAGATCTAAGAAACCCATATGAAATGATACTTTGAGAGACAACTCAGATTCAAGCCTCATAATATGATGTGGTTGTTAATATCTCCAAATAGAATTGTTTGATTGTACAGGAAAGTAATCATACACACTCTTCGATGGAGTTTGCCACATTCATGAAATTTTGAATATCAATTTATGGATGTCTTCTAATTCCCAGTTGAGGTATATGCATGTGTTTACAACCAAGTATATGCATCCATGTACAACCAAACATATGGAATCACCCTTGGCAATAATGAGAAACCCTATTTTTGTAGTTAACTATCAACCACAAGTTCTGTGACGACCAACCACAAAAACACTGATACTTACAACAACAAGAGACAATGTAACTTACATAAGGAGACAATGTAACTAACAAGCACTGATGTAAGGGATTTGGGTGTTGATTTAAAGTAATCTATGCTAGCAAGACTGTGGAGGCTGGATGAGGTTTCTGGTGGGAATTATTATGGCCAGATATCTCAAGAAGAAGCAGTATGCCAAGCGTTGGGCAGGATATGGAGCAGGTTTGTCTTCAACACCTACAAATGAGTATAACCATATTGCTCAAGCACATGTTGATGAATTGTTTTTCAAGACCATGTCAGTAGATTAGGGTTCATCACGTGTGTGGAGAAAATTAGGTTTCTGCAAGACATTAAGGTTCGATACACACAGATAAAATTAGGGTTTTGCAAGACATGCAAAACGAAAAAGTTGAGAACTAGAATAAACTGGTTTTTTTGGTAGGGAAAGCATCAAATTTCCTTGTAGGCACATCAAAACCTCCACTTTGTGGCTTACTCATGATAGGAAATGATCTTAAATGCTCAGTCAAGGAATAATTAAAATGTCTGAGAGAAATAAATCCCAATGGTTTAACTCATAGAAACATGCATGGTTGACACGGTCTTTCTTAGAATATAAGCCAATGGTCAGATTAGAGTAGGTTTAGGTTTCCTAGAATGTGAGCAGAAAGAGCATGGCATTTCTTAGGAGAGATTCAATATCGGTTACCCAAAAGAGATTCTTGGACACCTGGGTAGAGAAAATATTCATGGATGGATGACACACCAACATCTGTAGAAACCATGTATTTTCACGAGAGGGGAGAGGAAACATCCAAGAAGACATATGGATAGTCTTGCAGGAAAACATAAGTGTTTTCTGCACAACTCAGCTATGGAATACTACCATAGATCAACTCAGGCATAGGAACTGAGGTTGCTCTAATAATATTGTTAGAATGCACAATATTATAATAAGCTTGAAGTTCATATTATTCATGAGTATGATAAATCTATTAATACAATTCAGATGACCTTTGGATTTATCTTCCAAGGTCTCTAGGACTTCCTATGATCGTTATAATTAATACAATTAAGATGACCTTTGGATTTATCTTCCAAGATCTCTAGGACTTCCTATGATCATTATAATAACTTGATTCTTCATATTCTGTCAAGTTCGTAACTGTAATGGATTACGTTTCCAACATTAATGATGGAATTTCCTTAAAATATTTCTAGAATTGTAGAGAACCCATTGTTCTAGTGTGGGGTATTTTTTAAAAATACATTTTTTAATATATATATGAAAGTCAAAATATCCTTGAAATTACAATGCCTTCTGTTAGTGCAGGCTACGAGAGTGATCCAGGAGGCTCCCCAGGCTTAGAAAATGCTCAAAAAATGAAAGTTCTCAGAATGGATTGAAACCAATTCCATTGTGACCGGCTTGTCGTGCTGATTTCGTCCATATATTCACTTTCTCAAATGGGCTCTGTATGCGAGAGTTATCACACTCTGATCAAATTCTCAAACAACTAAAAAAAAAGTCAAAGGTCAACTAGAAAAAATTAAATGCTGACATCAACATGACATCACCAAAGACACCTCATGATGTTGATGTGATAGAGACAAGTGGTGACAAGTGACTGGGAAAATGGTGCAGACTTGGACCAATGGCAATGTGACATTTGTCAATATTCGGGCAAATGAGGTGGTGCCACGTGGCCCAGGCATGGGCAGCCATGTGGCACCCATTCAGCAGTTGTGTGGCAAGTTTCAAAATTTTTGAAGTCTATGGGTTTTGAACCCACGACCAATTACATAGCCCAAGTGATTTGAGGAATGGTCCAACACCAACGCGCTCCACATGTTACTTGATATATGAAACACATTTAATTATATATGTGTTGTATTGTTTGAATATGTGGTGCAGAGGGGGTTGGGGATAAGCCCCAACCCGTGGTTTGATTGTCCATGCGACCACCGGTCAGTGAAAGGGGTGTGGCACATGGTATAAATACCCATCCACCATACAGCCATCAGTTACATGGTATCCTCCCAAAATCCAGGTGCTTATCCACATTTGATGCACGGGGGTCTATCCATTAGCCCATAGGTCCCGTGGAAAGAGCCCAAAACCAGGAGTTGGAGCCTATCCAAGGCCAATGCATAGCCAAAAAGGATGACACTTGGCCATATTAAGCCTATATGACCTCTTCAAAGGGGTGCGCACCATCCAAAGAAGGGATACTCTGTGTATTTTAGATTTTTTTGTTACATAGTGGGTTTTTGACTTATATTTAGCCCAGAATATGTAATTTTTAGACCAGAATTGGTTTTTTGAGGATATCTTGGCCATTTGGAGGGGGATTTGATCCCAGAAAGAGGACAGATCTTCAGGGGAAGTTTAACTTCCTCATCTGAGTCTAAAAACTATAAAAACTAGGGTTTTTGAAGCTTTGAGAAAGACTTTTTGATCCAGGGATTTGAAGGAGTAGTTTGTAAATTTTGGCCTTTTCTTATGTTTTGAGGGGCATTGTTTCCATGTTTTTGAGAGGAATTTGATGGGGCATGCATGAATCTGAGCAAGGAGGTCTTGCACAACAGATCTTAATCTTGTTATGTAACAACGAAGAGCCATTGTAAGAGAACTTTGAGCATTTTAAAGAGCAATAAAGAGGTCCTCCACTTGGAAGCGGGCCCGGAGATGTAGCCAACGATTGGTGAACTCCATTATCAACCTCTTGTCTCTATTTCTCTTTCTATTTTTCTTTTCTCTTCTCTTAATTTTCAGCATGGATATTAATGGCTGATATCTTTATTCATTAATAAGCATCAAGTAAAAGTCACATTTGATATTCGGAAAACAAGATAATAAGTTTTATGTATTTCACATTCTTAACGATCTGCTGCATAAAATACATTAAACTAACTTGCAATATATCAGTAATAACTTCATTTTTGGATCAAGTTTATGGTATCAAAGCATTTGGTTTTCAAGGTTTGACAGGAATTGCAAGCATTGGATGCTCACCAGAGAAAAACTCAAGCGAGGAGAAGGCCAACTTGAGGCTTTTAATACAAAGATTCAAAGGAGACTTCATAATCAAGAGATGTCTTCACCGAGGAAGCTAGGTCCTTATGCATCTGAGGATGATTTATTTGAGGCATTTCAATTGATGAAAGCCATGGTAGAGGAACTTTACCATGAAAGAGGTCAACGAAGAAATCCAAAGGTTGAAGAAGGCGAATCTTCAGTAAGAGCAGAAGGAGGAGTTGGAGGTGGTGGACCTTCAAAACCTTCTTCTCCTTCATCCTCGTCATCTACAAGTGAAGAAAGTGTACATCCCTCCAAGGATAAGCAACCTAATAAAACTCATCATTCTTCTGATATGCCTTTATTAAAGTTAGATGTAAAGTTTCAATTACCCACTTATAATGGTGAATTAGATGCAGAAAAGCTAGATAATTGGGTGAGATAGTTAGAAGTCTATTGCAGGATACAAAGGATTTTTTATGATGAAACAAAGATCCAACTTGCAAGTCTCAAATTGGTCGGCACAAATCTTATATGGTGGGAAAGAAAAACTAAGGATGATCTCAATCAAAATGGTAAAACAATCTCTTCCTGGAATGATTTTACCACTGCTTTGAAGAAACAATTCTATCCATTAGCATACATGCAACAGGAAATGATGAATTGGCAAAGTTTAAGGCAAGTTAAAGGTCAAAGTGTACAAGAATATACTCAAATATTTTGTAAGAAAGCTTTAAATTTGGGTATTCCTTTATATACACAAGAGACACTCCTAAAATATATTGGTGGTTTACATTCTTATCTCAAGCACACTATCCTTATGCTAAATCCTTCTAACTTTGATGAAGTATGTGTACAAGCCATTCACATTGAATCAAGTAAAGGGAATGTTGGTGATAGTGTTTCTACAGATACTTGACAAAGAAAGGATGCATGGAAAAGGAAAAAGAAAGAGAAGAAGAAAAACACAACAAGAAAGGAGAAGCCTACTTGCAAGCATTGCAAGAAAGTAGGCCATGATGAATATCGTTGTTGGGTCTTACATCCTGAAATGAAGCCAAAGAAGTATGCCAATCAAGGGAGAAAGAATACCGCAACTACAACAATTCAAGTGGATCTTGGATCAGATTCCGGTGATGAGACACAAGTTGTAGCTATGGGAATCCGAGGTATAAATTTTGTTGCAAGTACTAGCTCTTCTAGATCAGTTGATGTAAATGATGAGTGTAAAAGGAATGAACTTTTCCACATAAGGGTTATAAAAAATAATGTTAAAGTTGATACTCTTGTAGAAAGTGGATCACAAGCCAATATAATCAGTGAAGAGGTTGTAAATAATTTTGGACTTGAAACTAAACCACATCCTAGACCATATCCATTGGGTTGGATATGCGGTGATAATAATTTGCAAGTAACCAAACAATGTAAAATCAAATTTGCAATCACTTCTAATTATGTTGATGAAGTAGAGCTTGATATAGTGCCACTGGACATATGTGGAATTGTACTAGGAATCCCATACCTTTATGATAGGAAATCTATATTCTACAGGGAGGAAAATAAATATTTCTTTAAGAAAGATGGGAAAGAGTACATTGTTCGTGCTCATCGCATGAAAACTGACAGATATTTTGCAGCTACAGGGCAGTTAAAAAAAATGGTAAATGCAAGAAAAATCTTAACACTTATGTCTATAACAAAATAGGAAGTTAGTGATGCTAAACATGAGATGGTTCAGTATGTTTCTAACAGTCATGAAGTGTCACTAGGGGTACAACATGAGGTTCAACTGCATAATTTGATTAATGTTCCTGTTCAAAAGGAGAAGCATGTTTTGTCATTTTCATTCACATGCTCAGTATTGTTGATTAGTTTGATATTGTTCAGTAGTGTATGGCTTATAACTGCGACAAATAATGTAGATGATTGTGTAATTGATGGGATGATTACTTTGGTAAACAATGCTATCTCAGTTTTCATGTTTGTTGTGATTAGTCAGGTGATTATTGTCCAAGCAAAAATGATGGACGATACTGGACAAGTGGGGTGGCAGTACCCTCACTTCTTACCTGAGTAAAAGAAAATTTTGGTGGTCCAAAATCTTCCTAAGTGGGGAGGAATGATCCAGGAGGCTCCCTAGGCTCAGAAAATGCTCAAAAAATGAAAGTTCTCAGAATGGATTGAAACCAATTCCATTGCGACCATCTTGTCGCACTGATTCTAGTCATATATTCACTTTCTCAAATGGGCTTCGTATGTGAGAGTTATCACACTATGATCATATTCTAAAATAGCTAAAAAAAAAAGTCAAAGGTCAACTGGAAAAAAGTCAATGCTGATGTCAACATGACATCACCAAAGACACCTCATGATGTTGATGTGACAGAGACAAGTGGTGACATGTGACTGGGTAGATGGTGCAGACTTGGACAAATGGTAGTGTGACATTTGTCAATATTCGGGCAAATGAGGTGGTGCTACATGGCCTAGGCATGGGCAGTCACGTGGCACCCAGTCAGCAGTTGTGTGGAAAGTTTCAAAATTTGTGAAGTCTATGGGTTTTGAACCCATGAATGATTGCATAGCCCAAGCGCTTTGAGGAATGGTCCAACACCAATGCGCTCCACATGTTACTTGATATATGAAACACATTTAATTATATATGTGTTGTATTGTTTGAATATGTGGTGTGGAGGGGGCTGGGGATAAGCCCCAGCCCGTGGTTTGATTGATCATGCGACCAATGGTCAGCGAAAGGGGCGCGACACATGGTATAACTGCCCAACCACCATACAAGCATCAGTTACATGGTATCCACCCAAAATCCAGGGGCTTATCCCCATTTTATGCACGTGAGTCTATCCATTAGCCCATAGGTCCTGTGGAAAGAGCCCAAAACCAGGAGTTGGAGCCTATCCAAGGCCAGCGCGTAGCCCAAAGGGCTAGCGCTTGGCCATATTAAGCCCATATGACCTCTTCAAAGGGGTGTGTGCCATCCAAAGAAGGGCTACTTTGTGTATTTTAGATTTTTTTGTTACAGAGTGGGTTTTTGACTTATATTTAGCCTAGAATATGTAATTTTTGGACCAGAATTGGTTTTTTGAGGATATCTTGACCATTTGGAGGGGGATTTGATCCCAGAAAGAGGCCGGATCGTCAGTGGAAGTTTAAATTACTCATATGAGTCTAAAAACTATAAAAACTAGGCTTTTTGAAGCTTTGAGAAAGACTTTTTAATGCAGGGATTTGAAGGAGCAGTTTGTAAATTTTGGCCTTTTCTCATGTTTTGAGGGGCATTTTTGCCATGTTTTTGAGAGGAATTTGATGGGGCATGCATGAATCTGAGCAAGGAGGTCTTGCATAGCAGATCTGAAGCTTGTTATGTAACAACAAAGAGCCATTTTAAGAGAACTTTGAGCATTTTAAAGAGCAATAAATAGGTCCTCCACTTGGAAGTGGGCCCAGAGACGTAGCCAACGATTGGTGAACTCCATTGTCAACCTCTTGTCTCTATTTCTCTTTCTGTTTTGATATTCTCTTCTCTTAATTTGCAGCATGGATATTAATGGCTGATCTCTTTATTCATTAATAAGCATCAAGTAAAAGCCACATTTGATATTCCACAAATAAGATAATAAGTTTTATGTATTTCACATTCTTAACGATCCGATGCATAAAATACATTAAACTAACTTGCAATTTATCAGTAATACCTTCATTTTTGGATCAGAGGGTCTTAACATTATCAAACAATTTAAAAAAATTTTAGATTGTATATCTCGATCTCTTCTAGTACGACATAATATAAATTATTTTTAAAATGGCTAAGTTGATAATATGTTACAGTAGAAATAAAAGAGGTATGTATTTTAGGATTCTAATATATGTTAAGACAAAAATAGATTTAAAATATTAAACATTATTATTATTTTTTTTAAATTATATATTTGAAATTTGCATAGTCGAATCTATCTCTTTCTGTAGTTTCATCGACAATGGATTTGTGTAGCCTATAGAAAAATAACATCAAAAATAGAAATATTGAGAGGTATTCATAAAAATTGAGGTTTTTATGTATTTGTGGACCAAACCACTAGGTTTGTCATCCCGAACCTAAATCTGAGTCAATTGATCTGGATTATTTTGAGAACGAAATGAAGGCAGAGATATAAAATGAAATATACAGAGATATTGCAATAAACACAAAGATACAACAATGCACAATTTTTATTAATGAATGTACAGAAACTGTAAAATTACAGAGTGAATGACTCACTAGAATGGTGGAATCTTATCTCCGAGAAGAGATGTGGTGACTACGCTCATCCGCAAGAAGATGATGATGTTTTCAATGAGGCTCTAGAGGCCTTTTTAACATAAATAAAATCCAAAACCCCAACCTTGGAAGATGAAACTCCAAAAGGTTTGCGGGCCCTGATGGGGGTAGTTGGTATGTCAAATTCCCAAGGGAGTAACTTGTGCATATCATCTCTATTTGGGGTGCACGATAGCTCATTGGAAAGGTATATCCTAGGAATACACATTTTTACATCACACTCTTGCTAAATTCTATTGTGTGATTGTGGCAGGCCCAAAAAACACTGTTTAGGGCCTCAAAACGACCCTGGAAGTTTAGGACCCGAAAAGTTGTAGAAAAATTGCCAAGATGGAAACCCCTTTTTTGAGCCAGTGGAATAGGTGGGTGGCCACCAATTTCCACCTGGATCAATCCTCCCCCCTTAGGAAGAAATGATCTGCATTGCGTCAAGTCTCCGAGGAATATTTTGTTGAATTTGAACCTTGGTGAGTTGTTTTCCTTGTTGAAGAAGTTGTCTCGCTTAGCTTGTTGAAGGTTGTTATGAACCTATTGTTGGAGGGGTTTGATCCATTTAACCAATATAGATGCATGATTTTCTTGAGTGTGGGGGGACTCTATCGGTGAAGATGCAACGTGAATAAAATGAAGGGATTTATAACTTGGTTTGACTAGGTAGTGTGGAGGTACCCCCGTAGGTGCAGTAGGAATATCTTGGTTCTCTTCTATAATCTTGTTGATCTGATTCTACTGGATAGAAGGGTCTTGGGATGAGGTTGTAGTGGTTGCAATTTCCTTCTCTTCTGACCATATTGTGAAGGGGATAAACTTTACGGTATGAGAGATTACTTTGTGGCATTGTTTTGTCAGGACAATAGTCAGAACTATCTCTGGTATCCTGTAGGGTTGACCCCCCAAGGTAACAATGACACTATGAGGTCGAGACTCATAAAAAAAATGACACCTCCACATATATGGATGACCTAACAAAACATCACAGAATTCTAGTGGAGCAACATCACACAATACCTCATCCTTGAAGGGTTTGATGCCATATGATAGGCGACATTGTTGGATGACACAAAGATCTCATCCCTGGTGAAGCCATACGATGTTTTATGGCTGCAGGTGTGGTGTTTTCAGTAAATACAATTAATTTATGACCTTTTCTGATATGAATTTATTTTGTTTTCCGCTATCAACAATAAAATGCAGCGGGGTCCCCTTCACCCACATCTATGAATGGAAAAGGTGCTCCCCCTCCTCAGGATCCTCTGGTTCCTTCTGGTTGGATTGTTGTGGTCATGAAAATAGTAGTGGGTTCTACATCAATTATATGTCTCCTTTTAATGTTTTCTGAATCGAAGTCCTATTCGAGGCTTGGTTCTATTTCTCTGAGCTCGTCTACTAATGACCATTTTGAGTGACATTCATCAGTGTTGTGCCAAGGGATTTTGTGGAAGTTGCACCACTTCCCAGTTTCCTTTTTCATCTTCCCATTGCTCTTCTTTTCCTATGGATTGTACAGGTTTCCTTGAGGTTGGATATTCTATGGATTAGGGCTTCCTTTAACATACTTTGGTTGTTGCAGATTTGCAAATCCAAATTCCCTCTTATTTTGGTGCTTAAATTTATTCTCAATTTTGACAACATATTGATAATATTCTCCCAGTGATGAGATGTCCAGAAAATCCATTTCAGTTTGGATGTACCTGTGTAGAGCCTTGCATTATTTTAGAACTAGATGTCTTTCAGAGTCTTTGATACCTATCTTGGTGCACAAGGTATGGAAGGTATTTGTGAACTTCGACACTGTTTGGCCCCTCTCTTGATGTAGTGTGGTCCATCTCATGTACTGGTCGTCATAGTTTCCCACACGGTAATATTTCTCCTTGATCGCATCCATAAAAAAATCCCAAGTGGGCTCAGCCCCAAATATTCTAGACTCCTCTATGGAATTTTTCTCCCAGTAAGTTTTCCACCAATGTTTGACACGGGGAAGAGCCTTAAGGAGCACAAAGGTGATTTTTTCTCTGTCGGAAAAAATGTGAACAAAGAAATAACCTTCTAGCAAATTTAACCATTTTTCCAAATCATACGCATCGATCTAACCTTCAAATATGGGAATATCAAAATTAACTTGAACCTTGAATGGGGTAGCCTCTCCAAAGACAAAGAAGTGCATGTTATTGTCGAAAATTGTTGAAGGATTTGGGAAAAATTCTCCAACATCTCATTCATATGTTGCGTGAGGAATTCCACGAGAAACAACTTGATGAGATCTTCTGCTCCCTTTTCTCTCTTCTCTTCCACCATGGGAGGTCGCTTGGGTTGGCGAGAGTAGTTTTCCTCAAGAGAAACTAGCTTGAGACCCAACTCTCTATACCTTGACCTTGTTGGTGACATGCACTAAGAGATGAAAAGGAGTAGCGTGCTATGATACCATTGATCCAGATTATTTTGAGAACTAAATGAAGGCAGAGATATAAAAATGAAATATACAGAGATATTTCAATAAACATAGAGATAAAACATAGAGATGCAGTGATGCACAATTTTTATTAATGAGAGAATGTACAGAAACTGTAAAATTAGAGAGTGAATGACTTGCTAGAATGGTGGAAACTTATCTCTCAGAAGAGATGTGGTGGCTAAGATCATTCACAAGAAGATGATGATGTTTTCAATGAGGCTCTAGAGGCCTTTTTAACATAAAGAAAATCCAAAACCCTAACCCTGGAAGATGAAACGCCAAAAGGTTTGTGGGCCTTGATGGGGGTAGTTGGTATGCCAACTTCCCAACAGTGTAGCTTTTGCAAATGATCTTCGTTTGGGGAACACAATATCTTTTTATAAAGGCCTATCCAATGAATACACATTTTTCCACCACACTCTAGGTAAATCCTACAATTTGAATCTGGCAGGCCCAAAAAACGTTGTTTAGGGCCTCAAAACGAATCTGTAAGTTTAGGACCCAAAAAGCTGTAGAAAAACTACCAAGGTGTAAACCCATGTTTTGAGCCAGTGGAATAGGTGGGTGGCCACCGATTTCCTCTTGGATCATCAACCAACTCAAAAAACACTTATGCTAGAGTTGTCATTCTCGCCCCCAAAAAAATTGAAATGGAAGTAACGTGCACACACTCTTAGAATGTGCACACGCACTAGGAAGCTAAAAGTTTTCTACCAAGTGGATGTTTAAGGGAAACCACAAACCGTTTTCTAGCAAAATATGTAATTCTTCTACTATGTGGAGATTTTAGGAAAACCAAAAACCAATCATGCCCACTTGTTACTGATCGATTGATAAGACTTCAAAACTTGAAGCCTGACTGCCAATCATTATTGTTGTTACCCTTGTCATGTACAAGGTAAGAAGATGCAAATTATTTCACTGCAAGATGCGTCAATAATCGAGAATGAATTCTACGGTATGATTGAGATATTTTATTGGCTATTGATGACCATCGCCAAGAAGCCATCCACCCATATTTTTTCTTTACTCTTTCAGATTTCTTTCTATTAGAACATCTATTTGAATCATGATTGTGCTTTCCACAATGCTCACAAGGATGAAGATCAAAGCATTGATCTTCCATGTGGCCAACTTGCTGACATTGTTGGAATTTTTGAATCTCCACTTAAACTGGAGCAGGTGAATGTGAACCTTCTTGTAGTAGTCTAGCACTCTGTAACTAAATAGGTTTGGTATAATCTAGAATATGAAAGGTGAATTTCTTTTCATATCTGATATCAGTTTTGTATCTATTGTTCTCTATTTATTCCCAAGGTCTGATGACTGGCTTGGAAAGAGGAAGTCGATCTTAGTCTATACTTGAATCTAGAGTTGACTCAATGGTTTTTGGTCTGGATCAACATCATCATCTTCAAAAATAGGGTTCTAAACAAGAATTAGTTCAGAATTGTGTTGAAGATTCTTTCTCTCAAGTGCATCATGAAGGAGTCAAGTCTGCATTTGCAATAGTGCTAGTTTGGCTTGGGTAACTTGTAAGCATGTTGTAGCATACTACAAAGTGGTTTTGTGAATGGTGACTATATTGTCCACAAAAGAGAGGATTAGAGTGTTCAACAACTTTAACATTTCCTCAACTCAAGCCATATCTCAGAAATACACCTCAAAGGTTTCTAGCAAATCCACCCTTTCACAATCACACTCTAAAATGAAAACTCAACTATCCAAACTTCACAAATGAAGGGTGTCAGCTTCTACCAAAAATGCACTTGCTTACAGAAAAAAAAACACAATAATGATCAAACTAGAATGAATAGATGTATACCAAATTTGTCATTGGAAGTAGCTAGTGTTAGCAACACGGTGAATTGTTCTGCAATTTCATTGTTCCTATCATCAATCAACGTCAATGGTCACTTTCTCTGGGCCTACCTTCAATCCAAGGTCAAGGATGATTTTAGGGGCTAAATTTGGCTCATGGGCTAATTTTCCATGGTTTTTCCCCAAAAAAGATTTTCCATTCTAAAATTGATTCACCCAAATTCTATAGAATAAAATTATTTTACCTTAAAAATTGCCAAAATTTTATACAAACTATATAAAATACTTAGAAATTTGAATATTTTTACAAAAATATCGCCAAACATTTATAGTTGGCATATAAAGGATTAGTAAGATTTGCCAAGGTTTCTACATTTTAAAATAAATTTCTATCCTTAAAATCATCCTTGTCCAAGGTCTGTCATTAACAATGAATACAATGTTTGTCTTGAAAGTCTTGTCAGTTCATGGACTTATTGGATCCCCACAATTGTCATTTCCAAAAGTTGTGCACCAAAAGAAACTTAATATTTCCCCCCATGTGATATATGAATATGAAAAGTGTAATGGAAATGCTATTTGAAATAACAATCTAGAATCACATCTATGTTTACAAGGATGAAGAGGGAGCAACTAAGGGTTGAAAACACAACCCACCAATCCGGATAAAAATAAATCTCCTAGAACCTAATGGCAGAAGATATGCAGATGGATAGGAAAGGCCATCAATATTCAAACATATGGAAAAATAAATAACTAGAAGGACCAACATGAAATGAATAACAAAGTGGATGTTATAACCCTAAATTGCTCTACACATGCAGACATGGCATCAGACCCTTTTACTTGCATTTTTTTCCAAGCCATCACTGAGTTGATCTTCTTAAAAACCCTATTTTTGAAGATGTATGTACCCTGCACCACTACAACCCATGTACGTATGCTATTTGTACCACTACAACCCGCGTATACTCACAAAAGTTGCAAGGAATTCGTTGAGATTGCGGGCTATTGGGTAGTTTCCCAACTAATCCATCACCTATAGCCTATCACCCAACCGAATAACCATCCTTTTGTCACATAAAAGGAGGTGTTGGGGTCTCATTCCACATCTATACATAAGAATAGTGAAATTCTTCCCGTTTCCCATCCCCTCCTTCCCCTAAGAAATTGCATCCATCTTGTGAGAATTGCCTCAGAATTCCCCAATTTGCCCTTTTTCCTCCATCATAAACCCATTCCATTTCCCTAGAAGAAGGTTGAGAGGAGAAAGATACATGGAGGTGCACTCGGAGCTTGGTGAAGAGGATCCCAGACTAGGTTCGTGGAGTAGTAGCCAACTTTGTTGTAAGTGATCATTGTATTATCAATAAAAGAAGTACTTTTCCTGTCCCAAATTATGGTGTGTTGAATGTTTCCATTTGTGATCCAGATTTATGTAGGAACGCAATGAAATATAGAAATACACATAAACACAGAGATGCAGTGGAAATAAGACTTCATTTCATTAATAACTAATGACTGAAATATGCTTACAGACAGAATGGAAATAAACTAGCTAGGGCACTGGTAGCTTATCTCTGAGAAGAGATGTGGCTGCTATTCGCATCCGTGAGAAGAAGATTATAATGAGGCTCTGAAGGCCCTTTTACAATAAATGGGAATGCCAAAATTCCTAGACATCCAAAAACCTAACCTTGGGAGATGAAGCGCCAAAAGTCATGTGGGCCCCGTTTGGGTAAGTTGGTGCATCAACTTCCCGGGGTTGTAACTTTTGCATACGATCTCAGTTTTAGGCGTATGATAGCTCGTTGGAAAGATATATCTGAGGCCTACAACAATTGAGACAAAATAGTATCATTAGATGCTATTTTGCGACAGAAACATACCCAAAAAAAACATCGTTTAGGGCCTCAAAATGGCCCTAGAAGTTTAGGACCCGAAAAAACTGCTAAAAATAGTAAACTGTGTGAAAACTGAAAAATTGAAAGAAGAAATGGTGGGGGTCCAAGTGGAATAGGTGGGTGGCCACCAATATCCACCTGGATCA
The DNA here is from genome assembly GCA_009831015.1 of Picea engelmannii. Lineage (NCBI taxonomy): Eukaryota > Viridiplantae > Streptophyta > Pinopsida > Pinales > Pinaceae > Picea > Picea engelmannii. Next base: position 552,042 of record ML784217.1, on the reverse strand, counting down.
TTCCTCCCCCCTTAGGAAGAAATGGTCCCCATTGCGTTGAGTTCCTCCATGAGATGATGAAACTTCTGCTGAACTTGGTCCCTGGTGAACCATTTGCCTTGGTGAAGGAGTTGGCCTGCTTTGACAACTCGATATAGTGGTATCCTTTGTTTCTGGGTGTGCTTGATCTATGTATCCATGATCTGATCATTTCTGGCTTGTTCCATGCAATCTAGATTTAACTCTGTTGGTGTGAGTTGTTCTGCCATGTCGGATGTGTCTAGTAGAGGTGGAAAGTAGGGCCGAAGGCGGTCCACATTGAACACTGGGTGCAGACTAAGGAATGGTGGAATGTTGAGCTCAAAGGCATTTTTCCCTACATCATTGGTGAGGGTGTATGACCCATATCGAAGTGGACGAAGCTTGAGGTGGGGTCCAGCGAGGTGCTCCTTTTGCAAATGCAACCACACTTTGTCGCCCACTTGGAAGTTGTGTGGCACCTGATGTTGATCATGTCGTTGCTTGTACTTAGCATTGGCTCTATCCAAGATGTCATGAACCTATTGGAAGATGTGTTGAATGTGATCAATGAAGCTGTTTGCCTTATCCGCCTCAGACTGGACATGAGATGAATCTTCCTGAGTAGCCACAAATGGCATGGCTATCTCAATGGGACATAGTGGCTAGAATCCCAAGCCCACTTGAAAGGGGTTGTGGCTAGTTGAGCTATGGAGAGCCCGATTGTAGCTGTGTTGTACATAGGGGAGGCTCTCATCCCATGTGCGTGGATTCTTTGAATTGTACATGCGCAGAATGTGTACGATCATCCGGTTGACGACCTCTGTCTGGCCATCAGTTTGCGGATGGAAAGCTGTGTACTTGGTGAGCTTGGTGTCCAACATCGACCAGAGGCTGGACCAAAATGTATTGAGGAACCTACTGTCCCGATATGAGATGATAGACTGTGGGATCCCAAAGTGTACCCACACTCGTTCAAAGAAGAGTTTAGCAGTGGCTTCTGCTGTGATATTCTTCTTGCAGATCATCATAATGGACATCTTCGAGAATCAGTCGATGACCACAAAAACACAGTCATTGCCATGCTTAGTAGAAGAAAGGCCCGACATGTAATCCATAGAGATGGATTCCCAAGGTCGATTGGGGGTAGGAAGCGGAGTATAGAGGCCTTGCTTCTTGATGGTCGGTTTGGCAATTGTGCAAGTAGTGCAGGACTTGATGTACTTCCTGACATCTTGTCGAAGGTTCGGCCAATAGAAATACTTTTGCAGTACTGCCACGGTTTTCTCGACCCCGAAATCCCCAGTGACTTGACTGTAGTGCGCCTCCCAAATAATCTTGGCATGATCGCTTGAAGGAACACAAAGGTGTCCCAAGTGACAAAGCAGGGCATCCTGGAGGTGAAAATTGGGAACTTGCTTACCCTTCAAGAGTGTATTGTATGTGTGGCCGAATTCTGGATCACTTGTGTAGAGAAGCGGCCAATCGGAAGTCTCGTGCCCACAAGAGTTGAGCATAGTGGTTAGCACCATGATGGGTGGTTGACTGAGGCAGTATGCAACATTATTGGTGCTGCCTTTTTTGTACTTAATGTTCAAATGAAACTGTTGCAGGTATGTGGACCACTTCTGATGGCGATCGTTCTGCAACTTCCCTTGTGTCTGTTAGCAATATTTCTGATTCAGGGGGTAAAATACGAAAGGATGGGTTAAAAACCCACTTACCCTAAGTCCAGGATGCAAAATGCGCCCGTGGTAAGCAGTGAGCGGATCTGGACAACAGGCATTCACGCGCCCAGATCAATGGCGCTAGAGGTGATTCCAGACCCCCCCTCGCCTTTCTACCTTTAAGCGGAGGGGGGGGGGTCCGGAATCCAGGGTGCATCTCTCCNGAGGGGGGGGGGGTCCGGAATCCGAGGTGCATCTTCCCGACGATCGCGATCTGAACGCCCAGATCAACGGCACTTGCACGATCCCATGCTTCTCAGCTGCCCTATGTTTAACTAACATGGGCCCTTCCCTGTTATGTCATCTTCTTGAGCCACCTCTCCCCCGTTGCCATGTGTCATCTGTCTATCTCTGCTTTAGTCCAGGTGGTCCCTTCTCCATCTTATCATTCATTTACCACCTGCCATGTGTCCCTCTCCTTCCACGATAGCCTCCACCAAAGAGTACCCCTTATATCTCATCTCCTGCCCCTCCACCTGTTACCTTCCTCCATATGTCTTCCTCTGTCACCCCTCTCACACCTCATCACTTCTTATCTCGCCCTTCCGATCCTGGCGCCACCATCCCATTGCGCACCCCATCCTTCGCGCTAGACTCCACGCAGATACATCAGTTCGTTCAAGATCATCCAGGTGGCAGCGAAAGAGACCTTCCACGTCCCAAGGGTGCCGAGTTGGCTGGGCCATCCTCAACCCCAATGAAGCAGTTATTGCGGTGGTTGGTGGTGGTTAGACATTGCCTTCGCCATAATGGGAAGGTCCGGCTATGAATTAAAGGCACGTCGATTCGCCCATGAAGCTGTCAGGAGGGGGGTTTACATTTGCTGAAAGTTGCACGATCTTTTAGAGACTGCAGGTGTTGACTGTCAGAAAGCCATGCAGACGCAAAGCTTTCAATGCAACGCCTCGATTCTATTGCTGTGGTTGTTCTGAGTATGTATAGGCGTTTTCGCCATTTTGGTATCTATCGATGGTTGAGCAGAGCTCCCTGGTTGTAAAGTTTTAATGAAGCATTGTTCTGGTTATGTATGAACTCTGGAGATTTCTTACCTTATGGATGATAGTTTCTTTCATGTCTTTGTTTACACTGTGTTAGAGAAGCTCGGAATTGGAGGATCTAGTCGAGCTGTAGCTATTATAGGATGATGTTGTAATGGATCACTGTAATAGTTACGGAGCCTCTAATAAGTTTTTGTGATTTCCTTAACATTGAATGACTTGGAATTGGAGGATCCAGTCAAGTCTTCTTTCAGTTTCTTGAAGACCTGAACCAGGAGGATCCTGCTTTCGGAGTTTTCCCCCTACAAACCATCGCAATCCTATTTCCCATAGTTGTTTGTTCATCTTCTCCTAAGTCTTCCACCTACTCATCTTATAATCAACCCACTGGCTAAAGTGGGGATTCCAGACCTCCTTCGTTCTTTATGTACCAAACTCAGTCCCTGATTTAGAGTGATACATCCTAGAGTCATTATCTCCATTCGATCACCCCTTATAAACAAATCGTGACATTAAACTGATGGGTGTCGGGCTCTGCTCCTGCAAGCAATCTAGGAGTGACTTTCGACGCTAACATTTATGGTGTCGTTGCCGGGGATGAAGTTGAAGATTTTCCCTGGGTAGAATGACAACGAGCTTCTAATTTTGAGGGTGCATCAGATATCAGAACCCTTGAAGATTGCACTTGCACCTGGCGACTCCTCTGAGGTCATTACACCTGGTAATTCCTTTGTTGCAGTGCCTCTGGCTACACCTGGTAGCACTGAGGAGACACAAAGCTCAGTTTCGGTCTTTGATGGTGAACGAAGACTGGGCACACTCATTATAAATAGCATTCACCTGGTGACTCCACATTTAAAGACTCCACCGGAGGGGATTCTGTTGACAGGAGGAAGTCCATGTCGAAGGGAAAGACCAGGTATCAGTTTATGAGCTTACTGCATGAAGTTCTTTATTTCTTTATCAACTCATTCTTCTCTTTCCCTTCATTTATAGAGAATTTTTTCCTCTGTTTTTTGCATTCTGATGTCCCTGAACCTCCTCTTATCCACTCAGCTTTGGAAGAAGAAAGCATACCCTCTTCTTGTGTTGTAGATACTGATATTGTGCCTTCACCTCTGCCTATCCTTAAAGATGAGATCTGTATCACACCTCCTCTTCGAGTCGAATGCCCTTGTAGTCCTGAGGAGTTTGAGGATAATTCACAGTATTCTCAGACCTTGTTACCCCCTATTTTTCCTACTGAGCCCTCCCAGCCTCTCGTTGAATCCCATGATCAACCCACCACTTTTCAAGTCAAAATTAGAAATAGGTTGTTTAAACCTCTGTGGATGCCATATCACCTTAACCCTTATCCTCATGATTTCTTTGAGTATCTTCCTCAATTTTCTGGGGAAGGTCATGTTACAACTAAGAAGCATATGGAGGCCTTTGAGACCCTTATTGATCAGTTTGAGATCATTCATGAGGATGTTCTCACGTTCCCTGTCTGGAGATGTTGCAGTGTGGTTTAGATGTCTGGAGACCGGTTCTATTGGTTCCTGGACTGAACTATACCATGCTTTTTTAAAAGGTTGGGGTGAGAACAAGTCCCTTGATCAATATTGGTTCGAGTTTAATGCCTTGAGGAGAGGGGAAGATGAAGCCTTGGTTATTTTCAACAGAAGATTTTTTAGTGCTTATCATAGCATGCCTATAGAGATCATACCCACAGAGACTACTACTATGGTATACTATATCATGGCTTAGCATCTAGAGCTTGTCTTCCTCCTAGGAGAGAGGAAATCCTCATCATTGATACATCTGTTTGAGGATGCTATAGAGGTTGAAGCAAACATCAGGGCTAGTAGGTGGACTCATAAGCAGGCAGATTTGCATATACATGAGGAAGAAGACTATCAGTCTATTTCAGAATATGAACAACGATTTAGCAATTATGGATCAGATATGGAACGAGAACCCAGAAGTGGTCATTATGACCTAGAGCCTGCTACTCCTTTATTTGAATATAATCTTTCTGGGGTAGAAGCTACAGCTACAGAAGATCCAGAGTGGCTTATCGAGGATGAAGAGGGACATTCTTTTGTGAGAAGAGAATTCTTTGCAGAGGAGCATCCTGGTCTTCTGAAGTGGCCAGGGTTTTGTCATATTCCTCACCATCCGATGGGCATACACATGGAGTCCTACATTTCAGATTTCCTGGAATGTCCTATAAAGATTAATCCACCAATACTCGCAAGGGAGTATTGCGATATGAAAGATTTCCCAGACCGCATTATAGAGCATGTTCCTTTATTGATCAAGGAAAGGCCATGGGTGGAAATCAGCTCTACTGGGCTTGTAGAAAGCACAAAGAAGTGTAAAGAAGGGGGGAGAAGTGGACAACTCATCCCCTATCCAGAGCCTGTTTGTGAGCATGTATCACCTGGCATTGATCAGCCTCCATCTGTCCTCCACCCACTTGTGCACTCTGAAGGCAGCGAAGAGGATTTTCCAGTTTTCATGGCAGACGCTCTGAACACCCCTTTTGAAGAAATTATTGAAGATTTCTTGGACACATTAGCATCTGCCCCCAATGAGCCTGCTGTCTCAGAATTAAATGAAGAAGCCATTATGGAAGAGGATTGTTCCTTCTTCCTTCACAAGATTTCCCATGATGTATTTACATTTGGGATTGAAAGGAAGGATCGGGAGGTTGTCCCCTTTTAACGAGATGGGGGAGTGCACGGAGCAGATGAGGAAGAACCAGAAGAGAAGCTGGGCACATATTTCATTCCAGAGCCAGTCAGCAAGCAGCCACTGCCTGAGATCAGTGAGCCTACTTCAGTTATTCACCCACCTATGCTTATCAGAGATATTCGGCCATGTGTGAACAATGGTGTAGCAGAAGAGGCTGTCTGTTGCCAATTTCCTGGAATTGGCCACTCATTCAATGACCCTGTCAGCAAATATATGGAGTGGCATTTCCCTTATGCTTTGAAGCCACCATATCCCATATCAGCTTCAGCTTGTAAGAAGAAGTTGGAGAGTGTAACCGTTCTATTGTCACGGTTACATCAACTGTTTATGATCATTGACAGAAGGAAGGAGATTCTATCCAGGAAGCTGCTTGAATGGCTATGGTGGAAATCAGCTTTCACCTAGCCTCATGCGTGTTTTATTAGTTTAGGACTGTACATAAAATAATCTCTTTTGAGCATATATTTCTATTTTATTGCTTTGTTTTTCGGCTTGTATTTTCAGCAGCAGGATATTTTGAGCCAAACTCCATAGCCCAACAGCAAGGCACTGAAACTGCAAAGTGTTCTTAGAGCATCACAGGGACGACTCTATCCCCCATGGAGCCAAATTTTAGCGATATTTATGGTTCAGGGGGTAAAATACGAAAGGATAGGTTAAAAACCCACTTACTCTAAGTCCAGGATGCAAAATGCACCCACGGTAAGCAGTGAGCGGATCTGGATGGCAGGAATTCACGCGCCCAGATCAATGGCGGGAGAGGCGATTCCGGACCCCCCCCCCACCTTTCTACCTTTAAGA
>ML784217.1:478996-529907 GCA_009831015.1 Picea engelmannii | reverse complement strand
TAATTATGGAGATACACTCTGTGGAATATAGGGTTTGTGACCAGTCCTGAAACTAGTCAATAAACAGGTGTTCTGGGTAAAACAGTCATAACTTTTTCATACAGACTCCAAATGCAGTGGGACCACTTCCATTGGAAAGAGTATGGACTTTAGTTTCTTGTGTGAGAGTTTCAGAATCAGATGTTAAATATTGAGAGTGGGGCATGTTGTACAAGTTGGGTCTTCTGAACAGACCAGAATTGAATAAAGTTTTATTATCTATCATATATTCTTGGGTGGTAGGAAGGGGCAAGGATAGAGAGTTCAAATCTCTCTTGATATTGGAGGGTTGTATCTTCCTCTTGGAGGTTTATCCCTCCCTTTACATTTGGAATATGTAGCTACCTTTGGAAGTCATTACTTCCCTTGAACAAAAACTGTTGATTATTTCTCATATATTGTGCATGGTGTATTGTGGTGTATTGGTGTAACTCTTATACTATTGTTCATTGCTCATTGGATATAATTAAATGGTTTAAGTATAATTTGATTTTTTTTTTTTAAATTGTACTTGATATTGATTCACCCCCCTCTCAGTATCAACAGATGTTCCACATCCGTTTGTCGCCTCGATCAACATGATCTCCACCTCTGTTCACTGAACCCCTGCGTCTTATGATCCGTGGATGGTACCCAACCCCGACGATCATCTTTTTTATGACAACAAAATTCCTTTGAGTCCAATCGAATCCGCTTATCAAGACATTCAATCGACAACCCTTTCTACCCCCTATCTTGGTGCTTTATCTCTGGATCCATTCTGCATCATTTTTCCTACGGACGAGATGATTATGTTTGTTATGTCCATGGAAGATACCCCTTGGGACGATGGAAATCATCGTTCCATCATCTTCCTAGAACAACACACCATCGAGGGTTACCAATGGATCTCAACCCCGTCAACCGTTGTCATCATTTCTACTGTTCCCGAGTCTACACACGATATGTTCTACGAAGGGAACTTAAGTAATATCTCACCCACCACCCCCCTCGACATATCCATAAAACCTGGAGTTGTCGAAAATGTGCATATCGAAGCTTCGTGTTCCCATGACGAAGTTGTCACCTACAAGTCTCTTTTCCAAGAATTTCATGACGTCTTCGCATGGAGCTATGAAGAAATGCTGGGTATTGGCCCCGAAATTGTGGCACACGAGATTCAGACATACCCGGGCGCTAAACCTATCTGGAAATGACTTCTTCTGGTCCACCCACGTAAAGCAGTCGCTATCAAGCTTGAAGTTGAGAAACTTCTTAAGGATTGATTTATTTACCCTATGGCTCTAACTGAATGGGTTTCCATTCTTGTTCCAATTAATAAGAAACAGGGCATGATCCATGTGTGCATTTATTATAGAGACATTAATAAATCTTGTCCTAAAGACAAATTTCCTACCCCCTTCGTTGACCAGATCGTCGACGATTGTGTCGGAAGTGAAATCTTCTTTCTAATGGATGGTTTCTCTGGATATAATCAAATCAATATCGTACCCACAGACCAACATAAGACCGATTTTATTTGTCCTTGGGGCACTTTCTCCTACCGGAAACTTCCATTTGGTTTAAAGAATGCCGATGCAACTTTTCAACGTGCTATGTCTTACGCCTTTCATGATATAAAGCACATTGTGCAGCCATATCTCGATGACTTACCCACTCATTCCATACGCTGTGTAGATCATCCAACACACCTCTGCGCCATTTTCCTTTGATGTTGGTTTTACCATATACGCTTGAATCCCCATAAATGTGTTTTTTGCATAGAATCCAACCGACTTCTGGGCTTTATTGTTTCACGTCAAGGGATCAGGGTAGATTCTTTGAAGGTCGAGGCGATTCTCAATCTCCCTCCTCCTTCCTGACTTATCCAGCTACAAAGTTTGCAAGGGAAGTCAAACTTTCTCCATCATTTCATCCCGAACTATGCTAAGAAAACTCTTGGTTTTACGTGACTTCTCAAGAAAGGTTCTGAGTTCATATGGGATACCACTGCTGACAAAGCTTTCAAATCTTTGAAACTATATTTGACACGTACCCCACTACTCTTCCCACCTGATTACAGTCGGGATTATTTCCTTTACCTCGCAGCCTCAAACTATACCATCTCTATGATTCTCGTTGAGGAGGATGATTCTCATGATGAACATGTCATCTATTACTTGAGTCGGAATATCACGACTACTAAAACCAAGTATTTACATGTTGAAAAACTAGCCTTGGCAGCCGTCCAAGTTATTCAACATTTCTGGACTATATCCTTTTTTGCAAGACTACGGTAATCTCTAACTGCAACTCTATGTAGCACATTCTTACACGCCAATTGCTACGGGGCAAATACTCCAAATGGATCATAATACTCCAGGAGTTTGACTTAGAATTCGAACGCGCTAAGTCCAAGAAATCCTTGGTGTTTGCTGAGTTGATATGCAACCTTCCTTACTTTGAGATGGAAAATGTAGCAGAAGATTCATTACTCGATGAATCCCTTTTCCTGATTAGTTCTGCTGACCTTTGGTACAAAGATATCATCATATATCTCCAGAACCAAAATTTCCAGCCCAATTTGTCTAGCACTGACCGCCATTGAATATGCTACCAAGCCCATCAATATATTATCCTCGGTGATACTCTTTATTGTCGTGGGATTGACTCTTTTTTTCAACGCTGCCTCACATTTGACAAAGCCGAGAGATCCCTGAATGACTGCCATTCTGGAGCCTGTGGTGGTCACATGTTTGTGTATGCTACTGCCCAGAAGATCTTACAAGCAGGGTATTTTTGGCCTTCTTTATTCAACGATTGTATAATTGTTGTCCAAAAAATTCCACACTTGCCAAACCTACAACAATAAAATACGATCACACTCTGCTCCTCTACACCCTGTTTTCTTCGTTGGTCCTTTTGTGAAATGGGGTATCGATTTCATGACATGTCACCCTCACTCGACCAAGGGGCATGGATACATTATTGTAGCCATAGATTATTTTACGAAATGGGTCGAGGCGATGCCAACATTCGACAATACCGGAAGGACTGCAACATTATTTATATTCAATCACATCATTGCTCGGTTTGGTGTTCCTCATACTATCGTTACTGATCACAGTAGCCACTTTAGAAACTTCATGATGTCTGAACTCACTGAAAAGTTGGGTCTTCACCATGAAAACTCAACACTCTACTACCTAGAAGCCAACGACCAAGTTGAATCAATAAACAAAGTCCTCATTACCATGCTTCGATGAATGATAGGGATTCACAAAACAAGTTGTCACATGATGTTGTTTTCAGCATTGTGAGCTTACCGGACATCTGTCAGGTCTTCTACCGGGTTCACACCATTCCAGTTAGTCTATGGTTTAGAAGCCATCTTGTCGATTGAATGTGAGATACCCTCCATAAAACTAGCCGTCAAACTTCTCCCAAATACTTTTTCCGAAGAATAATGCTTGTTGTATCTCATGCAATTAGATGAAACCTATCGCGATGTAACCCTAGTCATAGAATCCCAAAAGAAACGTGTCAAAGCCCAATTTGAAAAACATGTCAAGCCACGCATTTTCTCCGAAGGTGATCTGGTTCTCCTTTACGAACAATATCAGGATATGCTAGGAGCCAAAAAATTTGAAGCTATGTGGTGACGTCCTTATATCGTCAGACGAGTTTTGGAAAAAGGAGCTTACGAGTTGATGGACTACGACGGTATCCCTTTGAGTGAACCCAGAAATGGGTTGTAATTAAAGAAGTATTATTCTTAAGATCACCTATGCATGAGTGCTTGTATTTTATTGTATCATACTTTTGTGTATTACTTTAGCATGCTTTTTCATTATTTGGTCTCTTCCCTCGACCACTTATCTTGCATTGTGCTTGGTTTCCAAATGTCAGAGTCTTCGCTACCCCACATTGGCTTCGCCGATGGAACTAGTCGTAGTACTCAGAACCTTACTTCTGCTGCATTGGCAATTTACGCCCCTACAAACAAACTTACCAGTCTACGAGGTGTGTGTCTCGGTCGTGCGACCAATAATATTGCAGAATATAGCGCTGTCATCGAATTGTTGATTGATGCTATTTCACTTGATATCCGCCACCTGGTTATACGAATCGATTCGCAGCTAGTAGTACTACAGTTAAGTAATGTCTATGCTATCTGAAGTCCTACTTTATTATGGGTATATTTACGAATTCACCTCTTGGAACATTATTTTGATTATATCGAATATCAGCACATTCCTAGATGTCTAAATACATTGATTGATGCCTTAGCTAACTATGTGTCAGACAAACATTTGGGACATTTATAAACCAATCACAGATCACATGTATAACACAACACAAAATAAGCTGGTAGAAGCCGTATATATGTATATAACGATCAAATTTTTTTACAAAAAGTTTATATCCAAGGATCAAAATCTCAAAATATGAAGCCTATGTCTTCTACAAAATAGCATCATGGATGACACTCACGATAACACACAACTGCTCGGGCTACCCTACAGAGAAGTCGATTGAGAGACTCGGACACGCCCACAATATGGTGCTGGTAACATCTCAGGATCTCCCCAATAGCAATGTCTGGGACATCTGCGGTCAACCCCTCTAAGTTATGTTCCACTGCCTCATAATCTTCGGCATTCCATCTCGCCACTAGAGCCACTTCTTCTTTCCTTTGAATGGGAGACGTTCCTGGAGGTCGATACGGCCCCACATCTGTGTCATCAAAAATAAATTTTTTGATTAGTCCTTGGGTAAACATAAAAACATTTCATATAATAAAATTTGCAAAAACATTTAAACAGAACAAAATGTGTACTTCTCACCTAAGTCACCCCACTGAGCATCCTCAGGCAGGACCAAATCCAGATCCCCTCGGAAATCCAAACCAACATATGCGTAGTCATCGATCATTAGCATCTGGGGCCTCAACTAGTCAAAAAATGAATCATTATACTTGATTATAGACCCTGCTATGTGTCAAGCCATGAGGTTACACCACCTCAGCATCCTCGGATCCTGTGGGGCTGGTAAACCCCAATCAATCTGTAGTCGCAGCAGTGGGACCCTCTCAAGGAAGAATGACACCAAAAGTGACCCATACCCAAACTACTTCAAGTCACCCCTTCTGCACTTTGTCAGTTGTCTCTTCATACTATGGAGAACTGCGTCCGACTAGTTGAAAACCCAAGGCTCTATGCACTCTATGGCGTATTGGAAATAGCTCTGGAGAGCCATGTGCGGAGCCGCGCTTCCAGCCATGCATGTAATAGTAAACAAGATAGTCCGTAGGGTCAAATCTTTGACCTCCCAAATGGAAGCCTTACCCTTTCTTCTCTCTGCCTCGGGAACACAATATTGGTGAACATACTCACTCATAGGAATTCTACCGCCTCTACCTCCGGTCAAAGTAGCATGGTATCCACGTCATGACAACCTTGTCAGAAAATAGATATCTTCGATATCTAGTGTCAGCGTATGGACTCCCATGTGAAATAATTGTTGATCCACGTCCCACATGTGGACCAGGTATTCTAACAACCTGATTTGGGCTCTCATGCCTGGGATCCTAAAAAATTTCAAGAGCACACATTCCCGGAGGGCAGTGATTGTACCCGGGTCATTTCCGGCAATGGCATCATCCTCCTCATGTTCTTTTTCTCTCCATTCCAACATCGTGATGGTCAACACCTGCAATAGAACCATGAGAGGGAAGTCAACAACTTGTTTTAAACTCTTGCATAATTTTTATTGAGAAAAACCACACATTAAAATCCAATTTTCGGCCCTCAGAGGTGAACCTTTTGCACAGTGCGAGATTCTCGCAGGTGCCCTGATGCCCACCTGTGAGAATCTTATATTCTCACAAGTCCCGCATGACCCACCTGCAAGAATGCTTGAGTGCATGTTCCGACCATAAAATGGACTCAAAGCTCTAAAAATTGCCAATAAAAACCAAAAACAAGCCATGGAAAAGTTGGAGAATCAGGAGAATACCTCGTTGGCTGAAACCGTTCGCCAAATGATCGCTTGTGCCTCCCGCAATCGAGTAAAGAAATTTGGGGGAAAATGAGGTATGTTGGACAAGTTTTTGGCAAAGTAACAATGAAATGGTAAAAAGTCATTTTCACCCATATTTATTCACTTTTTACTATTTCTTATTGATGTTTTATATTATTTGTATTGCTTTGTTTATAAAACCTAATACCCTAATAGCCTTGTGAGTATGGTTTTTCGTAGATATAGCAACTTCAAAGTCCGAACAAGGGGGTACGAGTGTTTTTTCTTTTTTGTCACATGTACAACTACTTTTTTAGGGTTTTTGTATGAAAAACCTCGAGCTCAGTCTTCGTTCATTCTCGCGCTTGAAAATATAGGAGAACGTAACCGAGTATATTTTTTCTCGTCTTTTCATACTCGTTATGGTAACATGAAAATGACGAATGTAAGGGGGTATCCTTTAAGCTCTTTTCACGCTCCATAAAACGAAAAGATTGCTGAGCGATCTTGTTTTTTTCACGCTCGTTAAAGTATTTGAAGAAAACGTTCGACGGGCGATAGTTTATCACTTTTTCGGTCTCGTCGAATTCATTTACGAAAAAGGAATTGGGAGATTTCTTTTAAATTTTTTTTCAGACTCTCAAAACATGAAAAACACCTGAGTTTTCTATCCTTGGACTCGTTAAACAAACATCGAAAGACCCATAATGGGACCAAACCACTCATTCTTAGGGTTCGTTAAATATACTTCGAGGGACTCGTCTGAAGGATGAGATTACATCAACAAGCATATGTTTTGGAAAAAGGATCTTACGAGTTGATGGACTACGACGGTATCCCTTTGAGTGAACCCAGAAATGGGTTGTACTTAAAGAAGTACTATGCTTAAGATCACCTATGCATGAGTGCTTGTATTTTATTGTATCATACTTTTGTGTATTACTTTAGTATGCTTTTTCATTATTTGGTCTCTTCCATCGACCGCTTATCTTGCGTTGTGCTTGGTTTCCAAATGTCGGAGTCTTCGCTACCCCACATTGGCTTCGTCGATGGCACTAGTCGTAGTACTCAGAACCTTGCTTCTGCTGCATTGGCAATTTACGCCCCTACAAACGAACTTACTAGTCTACGAGCTGTGTGCCTCGGTTGTGCGACCAATAATATTGCTGAATATAGCACCGTCATCGAATTTTTGATTGATGCTATTTCGCTTTATATCTGCCACCTGGTTATATGAATCGATTCGGAGCTAGTAGTACTACAGTTAAGTAATGTCTATGCTATCTAAATTCCTACTTTATTATGGGTATATTTACGAATTCACCTCTTGGAACGTTATTTTGATTATATCGAATATCATCACATTCCTAGATGTCTAAATACATTGACTAATGCCTTAGATAACTATGTTTCAGACAAACATTTGGGACATTTATAAACCAATCACAGATCACATGTATAAAACAACACAAAATAAGCCGGTAGAAGCCGTATATATGTATATAACGATCAATTTTTTTTACAAAAAGTTTCTATCCAAGGATCAAAATCTCAAAATATGAAGCCTATGGCTTCTACAAAATAGCATCACGGATGGCACTCATGATAACACACAACTGCTCAGGCTACCCTACAGAGCAGTCGATTGAGATACTCGGACACGCCCACAATATGGTGCTGGTAACATCTCAGGATCACCCCAATAGCAATGTCTAGGACATCTATGGTCAACCCCTCTAAGTTATGTTCCACTACCTCATAGTCTTCAACATTCCATCTCGCCACTAGAGCCACTTCTCCTTGCCTTTGAATGGGAGACGTTCATGGAGGTCGATACGGCCCCACATCCGTGTCATCAAAAATAATTTTTTTGATTAGTCCTTGGGTAAACATAAAAACATTTCATATAATAAAATTTGCAAAAAAAATTAAAAAGAACAAAATGTGTACTTCTCACCTAAGTCACCCCACTGAGCATCCTCAGGCAGGACCAAATCTGGATCCCCTCGGAAATCCAAACCAACATATGCGTAGTCATCGATCATTAGCATCTGGGGCCTCAACCATTCAAAAAATGAATCATGATACTTGATTATAGACCCTGCTATGTGTTGAGCTATGAAGTTACACCACCTCAGCATCCTAGAATCCTGTGGGGCCAGTAAACCCCAATCAACCTGTAGTCGCAGCAGTGGGACCCTCTCAAGGAATAATGACACCAAAAGTGACCCATACCCAAACTACTTCAAGTCACCCCTTCTGCACTTTGTCAGTTGTCTCTTCATACTGTGGAGAACTGCGTCTGACCAGTTGAAAACCCAAGGCTCTATGCACTCTATGGCGTATTGGAAATAGCTCTGGAGAGCCATGTGCAGATCCGTACCTCCAGCCATGCGTGCAATAGTAAACAAGATAGTCCATAGGGTCAAATCTTGGACCTCCCAAATGGAAGCCTTACCCTTTCTTCTCTCTGCCTCGGGAACACAATATTGGTGAACATACTCGCTCATAGAAATTCCACCTCCTCTACCTCCAGTCAAAGTAGCATGGTATCCACATCGTGACAACCTTGTCAGAAAATAGATATATTCGATATCTAGTGTCAGCGTATGGACTCCCATGTGAAATAATTGTTGATCCACGTCCCACATGTGGACCAGATATTCTAACAACCTGATTTGGGCTCTCATGCCCGGGATCCTAAAAAATTTCAAGAGCACACATTCCTGGAGGGCAGCGATTGTACTAAGGTCATTTCCGGCAATGGCATCATCCTCCTCATGTTCTCTTTCTCTCCATTCCAACATCATGATGGTCAACACCTGCAATAGAGCCATGAGAGGGAAGTCAACAACTTGTTTTAAACTCTTGCATAATTTTTATTGAGAAAAACCACACATTAAAATCCATTTTTCAGCCCTCGCAGGTGAACCTTTTGCACAGTGTGAGATTCTCGCAGGTGCCCTGATGCCCACTTGTGAGAATCTTAGATTCTCATAGGTCCCGCATGACCCACCTGCGAGAATGCTTGAGCGCATGTTTCGACCCTAAAATGGACTAAAAACTCTAAAAATTGCCAATAAAAACCAAAAACAAGCCATGGAAAAGTTGGAGAATCAGGGGAATACCTCGTTGGCTAAAACCGTTCCCCAAATGATCGCTTGTGCCTCCCGCAATCGAGTAAAGAAATTTGGGGGAAAATGAGGTATGTTGGACAAGTTTTTGGCAAAGTAACAATGAAATGGTAAAAAGTCATTTTCACCCATATTTATTCACTTTTTACTATTTCTTATTGATCTTTTATATTATTTGTATTGCTTTGTTTATAAAACCTAATACCCTAATAGCCTTGTGAGTATGGTTTTTCGTAGATATAGCAACTTCGAAGTCCGAACAAGGGGGTACGGGTGTTTTTTCGTTTTTGTCACATGTACAACTACTTTTTTAAGGTTTTTGTAGGAAAAACCTCGAGCTCATTCTTCGTTCATTCTCGCGCTCGAAAATATAGGAGAACATAATCGAGTATACTTTTTCTCGTCTTTTCGTACTTGTCATTGTAACATGAAAACGACGAATGTAAGAGGGTATCCTTTAAGCTCTTTTCACGCTCCATAAAAACGAAAAGATTGTTGAGCGATCTTGTTCTTTTCACGCTCGTTAAAGTATTTGAACAAAATGTTCGATGGGCGATAGTTTATCACTTTTTTGGTCTCGTCGAACTCATTTACGGAAAAGGAACTGGGAGAGTTCTTTTTAATTTTTTTTCAGACTCTCAAAACATGAAAAACACCTGAGTTTTCTATCCTTGGACTCGTTAAACAAACTTCGAAAGACCCGTAATGGGACCAAACCACTCATTCTTAGGGTTCGTTAAATATACTTCGAGGGACTCGTCTGAAGGATGAGATTACATCAACAAGCATATGTTTTGGAAAAACGATCTTACGAGTTGATGGACTACGACGATATCCCTTTGAGTGAACCCAGAAATGGGTTGTACTTAAAGAAGTACTATGCTTAAGATCACCTATGCATGAGTGCTTGTATTTTATTGTATCATACTTTTGTGTATTACTTTAGTATGCATTTTCATTATTTGGTCTCTTCCCTCGACCGCTTATCTTGCGTTGTTCTTGGTTTCCAAATGTCGGAGTCTTCGCTACCCCACATTGGCTTCGTCGATGGCACTAGTCGTAGTACTCAGAACCTTGCTTCTATTGCATTGGCAATTTACGCCCCTACAAATGAACTTACCAGTCTACGAGGTGTGTGCCTCGATCGTGTGACCAATAATATTGCAGAATATAGCACCGTCATCAAATTGTTGATTGATTCTATTTCGCTTGATATCCACCACCTGGTTATACGAATTGATTCGCAGCTAGTAGTACTACAGTTAAGTAATGTCTATGCTATCTGATGTCCTACTTTATTACGGGTATATTTACGAATTCAACTCTTGGAACGTTATTTTGATTATATCGAATATCAGCACATTCCTAGATGTCAAAATACATTGACTAATGCCTTATATCTAACTATGTGTCAGACAAACATTTGGGACATTTATAAACCAATCACAGATCACATGTATAACACAACACAAAATAAGCCGGTAGAAGCCGTATATATGTATATAACGATCAATTTTTTTTACAAAAGGTTTCTATCCAAGGATCAAAATCTCAAAATATGAAGCCTATGTCTTCTACAAAATAGCATCACGGATGACACTCACGATAACACACAACTGCTCGGGCTACCCTACAGAGCAGTCGATTGAGAGACTCGGACACGCCCACAATATGGTGCTGGTAACATCTCAGGATCTCCCCAATAGCAATGTCTAGGACATCTGTGTTCAACCCCTCTAAGTTATGTTCCACTGCCTCATAGTCTTCGGAATTCCATCTTGCCACTACAACCACTTTTCCTTGCCTTTGAATGGGATACGTTCCTGGAGGTTGATACAGCCCCACATCTGTGTCATCAAAAATAATTTTTTTGATTAGTCCTTAGGTAAACATAAAAACATTTCATATAATAAAATTTGCAAAAACATTTAAAAAGAAAAAAATGTGTACTTCTCACCTAAGTCACTCCACTGAGCATCCTTAGGCAGGACCAAATCCAGATCCCCTCGGAAATCCAAACCAACATATGCGTAGTCATCTATCATTAGCATCTGGGGCCTCAACAAGTCAAAAAATGAATCATTATACTTGATTATAGACCCTTCTATGTGTCGAGCCATGAGGTTACACCACCTCGGCATCCTCAGATCCTGTGGGGCCAGTAATCCCCAGTCAACCTGTAGTCGCATCAGTGGGACCCTCTCAAGGAAGAATGACACCAAAAGTGACCCATACCAAAACTACTTCAAGTCACCCCTTCTGCACTTTGTCAGTTGTCTCTTCATACTGTGGAGAACTGTGTTCGACCAGTTGAAAACCCAAGGCTCTATGCACTCTATGGTGTATTGGAAATAGCTCTGGAGAGCCATGTGCGGAGCCGCGGTTCCAGCCATGCATGAAATAGTAAACAAGATAGTCTGTACGGTCAAATCTTGGACCTCCCAAATGGAAGCCTTACCCTTTCTTCTCTCTTCCTCGGGAACACAATATTGGTGAACATACTCGCACATGGAAATTCTACTGCCTCTACCTCCGGTCAAAGTAGCATGGTATCCACGTCGTGACAACCTTGTCAGAAAATAGTTATCTTCGATATCTAGTGTCAGCGTATGGACTCCCACGTGAAATAATTGTTGATCCACGTCCCACATGTGGACCAGGTATTCTAGCAACCTGATTTGGGCTCTCATGCCCGGGATCCTAAAAAATTTCAAGAGCACACATTCCCGGAGGGCAACGATTGTACCCGGGTCATTTACGGCAATGGAATCATCCTCCGCATGTTCTCTTTCTCTCCATTCGAACATCGTGATGGTCAACACATGCAATAGATCCATGAGAGGGAAGTCAACAACTTGTTTTCAACTCTTGCATAATGTTTATTGAGAAACACCACACATTAAAATCCATTTTTCAGCCCTCACAGGTGAACCTTTTGGACAGTGCGAGATTCTTACAGGTGCCCTAATGCCCACCTGCGAGAATCTTAGATTCTCACAGGTCCCGCATGACCCACCTGCAAGAATGCTTGAGGGCATGTTCCGACCCTAAAATGGACTCAAAACTCTAAAAATTGCCAATAAAAACCAAAAACAAGCCATGGAAAAGTTGGAGAATCAGGAGAATACCTCGTTGGCTGAAACCATTCGACGAATGATCGCTTGTGCCTCCCGCAATCGAGAAAAGAAATTTGGGGGAAAATGAGGTATGTTGGACAAGTTTTTGGCAAAGTAACAATGAAATCGTAAAAAGTCATTTTCACCCATATTTATTCACTTTTTACTATTTCTTATTGATCTTTTATATTATTTGTATTGCTTTGTTTATAAAACCTAATACCCTAATAGCCTTGTGAGTATGGTTTTTCGTAGAAATAGCAACTTCGAAGTCCGAACAAGGGGGTACGGGTGTTTTTTCATTTTTGTCACATGTACAACTACTTTTTTAGGGTTTTTGTAGGAAAAACCTCAAGCTCAGTCTTCGTTCATTCTAGCGCTCGAAAATATATGAGAACGTAACTGAGTATACTTTTTCTCGTCTTTTCATACTCGTCATGGTAACACAAAAATGACAAATGTAAGGGAGTATCATTTAAGCTCTTTTCACGCTCCATAAAAACAAAAATATTGCCGAGCGATCTTGTTATTTTCACGCTCGTTAAAGTATTTGAAGAAAACGTTCGACGGGCGATAGTTTATCACTTTTTCGATCTCGTCGAACTCATTTACGAAAAATGAACTGGGAGAGTTCTTTTTAATTTTTTTTCAAACTCTCAAAACATGAAAAACACCCGAGTTTTCTATCCTTGGACTCGTTAAACAAACATCGAAAGACCCGTAATGGGACCAAACCACTCATTCTTAGGGTTCGTTAAATATACTCTTAGGGACTCGTCCGAAGGATGAGATTACATCAAAAAGCATATGTTTTGGAAAAAGGAGCTTACGAGTTGATGGACTACGATGGTATCCCTTTGAGTGAACCCAAAAATGGGTTGTACTTAAAGAAGTACTATGCTTAAGATCACCTATGCATGAGTGCTTGTATTTTATTGTATCATACTTTTGTGTATTACTTTAGTATGCTTTTTCATTATTTGGTCTCTTCCCTCGACTGCTTATCTTGCGTTGTTCTTGGTTTCCAAATGTCGAAGTCTTCGCTACCCCACATTGGCTTCGCTGATGGCACT
Source organism: Picea engelmannii (assembly GCA_009831015.1). Classification (NCBI taxonomy): domain Eukaryota; kingdom Viridiplantae; phylum Streptophyta; class Pinopsida; order Pinales; family Pinaceae; genus Picea; species Picea engelmannii. The sequence goes on along the minus strand of ML784217.1, from coordinate 516,545 downwards.
AGTCGTAGTACTCAGAACCTTGCTTTTGCTTCATTGGCAATTTACGCCCCTACAAACGAACTTACGAGTCTACGAGGTGTGTGCCTTGGTCGTGCGACCAATAATATTGCAGAATATAGCACCATCATCGAATTGTTGATTGATGCTATTTCGCTTGATATCCGCCACCTGGTTATACGACTCGATTCGTAGCTAGTAGTACTACAGTTAAGTAATGTCTATGCTATCTGAAGCCCTACTTTATTACGGGTATACTTACGAATTCACCTCTTGGAACGTTATTTTTATTATATCGAATATCAACACATTCCTAGATGTCTAAATACATTGACTGATGCCTTAGCTAACTATGTGTCAGACAAACATTTGGGACATTTATAAACCAATCACAGATCACATGTATAAAACAACACAAAATAAGCCAGTAGAATCTGTATATATGTATATAACGATCAAAAGTTTTTACAAAAAGTTTCTATCCAAGGATCAAAATCTCAAAATATGAAGCCTATGGCTTCTACAAAATAGCATCATTGATGACACTCACGATAACACACAATTGCTCGGGCTACCCTACAGAGCAGTCGATTGAGAGAATCGGACACGCCCACAATATGGTGCTGGTAACATCTTAGGATCTCCCCAATAGCAATGTCTGGGACATCTACGGTCAACCCCTCTAAGTTATGTTCCACTGCCTCATAGTCTTTGGCATTACATCTCGCCACTAGAGCCACTTCTCCTTGCCTTTGAATGGGAGACGTTCCTGGAGGTCGATACGGCCCCACATCTGTGTCATCAAAAATAATTTTTTTGATTAGTCCTTGGGTAAACATAAAAACATTTCATATAATAAAATTTGCAAAAACATTTAAAAAGAACAAAATCTGTACTTCTAACCTAAGTCACCCCGCTGAGCATCCTCAGGCAGGACCAAATCCGAATCCCCTCAGAAATCCAAACCGACATATGCGTATTCATCGATCATTAGCATTTGGGCCCTCAACCAGTCAAAAAATGAATCATTATACTTGATTATAGACCCTGCTATGTGTCGAGGCATGAGGTTACACCACCTCAGCATCCTCGGATACTGTGGTGCCGGTAAACCCCAATCAACCTGTAGTCGCAGCAGTGGGACCCTCTCAAGGAAGAATTCCACCAAAAGTGACCCATACCAAAACTACTTCAAGTCACCCCTTCTGCACTTTGTCAGTTGTCTCTTCATACTGTGGAGAACTGCATCCGACCAGTTGAAAACCCAAGGCTTTGTGCACTCTATGGTGTATTGAAAATAGCTTTGGAGAGCCATGTGCGGAGCCGCGCTTCCAGCCATGTGTGCAATAGTAAAAAAGATAGTTCGTAGGGTCAAATCTTGGACCTCCCAAATGGAAACCTTACCCTTTCTTTTCTCTGCCTCGGGAACACAATATTGGTGAACATACTCGCTCATAGGAATTCTACCGCCTCTACCTCCGGTCAAAGTAGCATGGTATCCACGTCATGACAACCTTGTCAGAAAATAGATATCTTCGATATCTAGTGTCATCGTATGGACTCCCATGTGAAATAATTGTTGATCCACGTCCCACATGTGGACCAGGTATTCTAACAACCTGATTTGGGCTCTCATGCCCGGGATCCTAAAAAAATTCAAGAGCACACATTCCTGGAGGGCAACGATTGTACATGGGTCATTTCCGGCAATTCCATCATCCTCCTCATGTTCTCTTTCTCTCCATTCCAACATCGTGATGGTCAACACCTGCAATAGATCCATGAGAGGGAAGTCAACAACTTGTTTTAAATTCTTGCATAATTTTTATTGAGAAAAACCACACATTAAAATCCATTTTTCAGCCCTCGCAGGTGAACCTTTTGCACAGTGCGAGATTCTCGCAGGTGCCCTGATGCCCACCTGTGAGAATCTTAGATTCTCATAGGTCCCACATGACCCACCTGCGAGAATGATTGAGCGCATGTTCTGACCCTAAAATGGACTCAAAACTCTAAAAATTTCCAATAAAAACCAAAAACAAGCCATGGAAAAGTTGGAGAATCAGGAGAATACCTCATTGGCTGAAACCATTCGCCGAATGATCGCTTGTGCCTCCCGCAATTGAGTAAAGAAATTTGGGGGGAAATGAGGTATGTTGGACAAGTTTTTGGCAAAGTAACAATGAAATGGTAAAAAGTCATTTTCACCCATATTTATTCACTTTTTACTATTTCTTATTGATCTTTTATATTATTTGTATTGCTTTGTTTATAAAACCTAATACCCCAATAGCCTTGTGAGTATGGTTTTTCATAGATATAGCAACCTTGAAGTCTGAACAAGGGGGTACGGGTGTTTTTTCTTTTTTGTCACATGTACAACTACTTTTTTAGGGTTTTTGTAGGAAAAACCTCGAGCTTAGTCTTCGTTCATTCTCGTGCTCAAAAATATATGAGAACATAACCGAGTATACTTTTTCTCGTCTTTTCGTACTCGTCATGGTAACACGAAAACGAAGAACGTAAGGGAGTATCCTTTAAGCTCTTTTCACGCTCCATAAAAATGAAAAGATTGCTGAGAGATCTTGTTCTTTTCACGCTCATTAAAGTATTTAAAGAAAATGTTCGATGGGCGATAGTTTATCACTTTTTCGGTCTCGTCGAACTCATTTACGGAAAAGGAACTGGGAGAGTTCTTTTTAATTTTTTTTCAGACTCTCAAAACATGAAAAACACCCGAGTTTTCTATCCTTGGACTCGTTAAACAAACATCGAAAGACCCGTAATGGGACCAAACCACTCATTCTTAGGGTTCGTTAAATATACTCTGAGGGACTCGTCCGAAGGATGAGATTACATCAACAAGCATATGTTTTGGAAAAAGGAGCTTACGCATTGATGGACTATGACGGTATCCCTTTGAGTGAACCCAGAAATGGGTTGTACTTAAAGAAGTACTATGCTTAAGATCACCTATGCATGAGTGCTTGTATTTTATTGTATCATACTTTTGTGTATTACTTTAGTATGCTTTTTCATTATTTGGTCTCTTCCCTCGACCACTTATCTTGCATTGTGCTTGGTTTCCAAATGTCGGAGTCTTCGCTACCCAACATTGGCTTCGCCGATGGCACTAGTCGTAGTACTCAGAACCTTGCTTCTGCTGCATTGGCAATTTATGCCCCTACAAATGAACTTACCATTCTATGAGGTGTGTGCCTCGGTCGTGCGACCAATAATATTGCAGAATATAGCGTTGTCATCGAATTGTTGATTGATGCTATTTCTCTTGATATCCGCCACCTGGTTATATGACTCGATTCGTAACTAGTAGTACTACAGTTAAGTAATGTCTATGTTATCTGGAGTCCTACTTTATTACGAGTATATTTACGAATTCACCTCTTGGAACGTTATTTTGATTATATCGAATTTCAGCACATTCCTAGATGTCTAAATACATTGACTGATGCCTTAGCTAACTATGTGTCAGACAAACATTTGGGACATTTATAAACCAATCACATATCACATGTATAACAAAACACAAAATAAGCCAGTAGAAGCCGTATATATGTATATAACAAAGAAAAGTTTTTACAAAAAGTTTCTATCCAAGGATCAAAATCTCAAAATATGAAGCCTATGGCTTCTACAAAATAGCATCACGGATGACACTCACAATAACACACAACTGCTCGGGCTACCCTACAGAGCAGTCAATTGAGAGACTCGGACACACCCACAATATGGTGCTGGTAACATCTTAGGATCTCCCCAATAGCAATGTCTGGGACATCTGTGGTCAACCCCTCTAAGTTATGTTCCACTGCCTCATAGTCTTTGGCATTCCATCTCGCCACTAGAGCCACTTCTCCTTGCATTTGTATGGGAGACGTTCCTGGAGGTCGATACGGCCCCACATATGTGTCATCAAAAATAATTTTTTTGATTAGTCCTTGGGTAAACATAAAAACATTTCATATAATAAAATTTGCAAAAACATTTAAAAAGAACAAAATGTGTACTTCTCACCTAAGTCACCCCAATGAGCATCCTCAGGCAGGACCAAATCCGGATCCCCTCGGAAATCCAAACCGACATATGTGTATTCATCAATCATTAGCATCTGGGGCCTCAAACAGTCAACAAATGAATCATTATACTTGATTATAGACCCTTCTATGTGTCGAGCCATGAGGTTACACCACCTCAGCATCCTCGGATCCTGTGGGGCCGGTAAACCCCAATCAACCTATAGTCGCAGCAGTGGGACCCTCTCAAGGAAGAATGACACCAAAAGTGACCCATAGCCAAACTACTTCAAGTCACCCCTTCTGCACTTTGTCAGTTGTCTCTTCATACTGTGGAGAACTGCATCCGACCAGTTGAGAACCCAAGGCTCTGTGCACTCTATGGCGTATTGGAAATAGCTTTGGAGAGCCATGTGTGGAGCCATGCTTCTAGCCATGCGTGAAATAGTAAACAAGATAGTCCATAGGGTCAAATTTTGGACCTCCCAAATGGAAACCTTACCCTTTCTTCTCTCTGCCTCGGGAATACAATATTGGTGAACATACTCGCTCATAGGAATTATACTGCCTCTACCTCCAGTCAAAGTAGCATGGTATCCACATCGTGACAGCCTTGTCAGAAAATAGATATCTTCGATATCTAGTGGTAGTAAGCGTCGCTCTTGAACATGACACCTTATTCGTCATTTGAATCTGGGTTGGGAAATCCATTTGTCTCTCGTCTGACTTGCTACAAGGTCATATCTTGGGTTGTCTTTGAGTTAGTGTTTCCAAGTCCTTGGTCGTGTCAGTCATATGTTCAAGAGAAGTTCAAACAAGCCCTCTATTGCGTCGACCATCTGCAATTGTCCATCCTTACTATGTCGGCCTTCCCTGTGTCCATTTCAACCCATATTCATACTTTGTTTCACCCTCAAAATCTATTACTTATTTCATGTCATTGATGGACGATACATCAAGGCCCTCCTGTGACGAGTCTTTTTCCATCGAATCCAACTCATTATCCGGGAATGAGACTTAGAAATAATTTAGTACCTTGGAACCTGCATGCCTTAATGGCAGGTCTCTTCGCTTTCGATGAGGGTTTCACATCATTGATCCCTGATCGAGAGATTCCGTCGAGTGCTCGACTTCAGCTAATTCATTCGCATTCGTTCGGATTGTACTTCGATACCTTGGGAGTCATTGACATCAATGGTGATTTCCCTCACACTTGTTAATGGTTTTCATCAATGACTGGTAATCAAGTGGTTTCTACCATGTTCGACTTCAACACATGTAATCTCATGGCTAGATTCGTACTTTTAGGTGACGGGATTGAAGACCTTGGATCTCATGTTTTTGATAAAGGCTACGATGGAGTATGTATGATTTGTATCGACACATAGATCCACTTTGTATGTCACATGTCTATGTCTTAATTTAAGTCTTGTCACATCGATCCATAGTGTATTCCTGGTGACTATGTAGCATTTTGACGACATGGATCCATGGTGTACGATTGGTGGCCATGACCTATGTTTATGATTCCATGCATTTGTGATCGCATGAGAATTCCTACCTTAGAACTGGTATTATATTCTGCAGATGCTTGGTTTTTTACAGGTTTTCGATTAGGTGCGCTCCTTATTTCTAACACACACATGCATTTTACAAAGTATTTCGACTATCACAAGTTCTGGCCTCATACTTTGGGGGGCATTCTGTTACACATTATTTTGGTCACTCTGGTGATGTCTCTACAGTGATGTATTCAGGCTCCCACAAGGACTTTTTGCCTGAGAAAAGTGACTGTTGTCTTCTTCCAAAAATCATATTTTTAAGATGAGCTCGTAGGCTGCCTATGTTATAGGGTGCGAAAATCCTTCATTCTCACAAAAAACCCATACTTAGGGTGCGTATTGTTCGCAGTCTTCTCTATAGGTAGGGTGCGAACCTGTTTCAAAGCTTGGAAAAGAGAAGAGGTCACGAAGGTTCTAGAAGGGAATCTTCTAGAAAATGAGTTGGAATTCGCATGGTTGGCATCCTACTAACTTCTCAGATTTAGTGGGATCATCCTCATCCATTTAACCATCTCTCCTTCTCCTATATATTGAAAGGTTTCTCATGCAAAAGGTTAAGCAATATTGAATGAATAACTGGTGAAAGAATTGTGTGAAGAACTCTGTTTGGACGGAAGCTTGAAGACTCTATTTGGTCTATCAAGTTGTACTGGATCTTCGTCATGCAAATGTAGAGCAAGCATGTGTGTTGGAACCAAGGGTCACTGAAAGGAAGCTTGCGACATCAAGGCGATCTGGTTGTATCTTCTACTTTCATTTAATATAATACAGCGGCATGTCCCTTTCCCATAAGATCACTCTTATTTTATTGCATAACTCCTTGATCATATGCATAGGTTGACATTGAATATATTTTTCTATCTTCACTTTGGTTGGTTTGTGTTGTATTGGACCTGATTTCACAAGAGAACAGGAGCAAAGCAGGAACAACAGAGACCTAAGGAAGCGACACAAAGGTATGTCACTCATTCCTTCTCAGTAGTAGATTCAATGACTACAACTTAGAGAAAGAGGCATGTCCTGTCCTGTTTTGTTCTAGATCCAGGTGGATCTAGGGAGATCTGTTAGTGTCCACACCTACTGATTTATCTAGTAACAATGGTATAGTTGGTTCAACAAAAGTAAAGTCCATTGATCAATTTTCAAATCAATTGCAATAATTTCCGATATAGCAGACAATGGCCAACCAAACTTCAGGTTCGAATGTTCCCCCTACTCAAATGTCAGACGTACATAGTGTGCAGTCGATGAACCCAAAGGCCAACCAGCAGCCTAATGGAAAGAAAAAACAATGAAACAAGAAGGGTAAAGGGGATAAGAAACCCAAGAACAATGCTAGTGGGATAAGCACAGAGAAGAGAAAGTTGAAGTATACGTGTAACCTTTGCACGGAGGACCACCCGACTCACTTGTGCCCTCGACTTGTGGAGGCTAGAAGTTATTGACGCAGCAGTAGCATGTTTTGTTAACGAACCCATTTCCTCATGGGAAAAATATGACTCAAGCCTCTTCGAGCGCAGATGGGGGCTATCAAGGACCCCTTCCGTCTTCCAACAATCCCTTGGCCGTGAACGTTTACATGATGAAAGGTGATGCTTACATACCAACTAGGGTGCACGATTACATAATGTCGAAATATGCCTAAAAGGGTAAAGAAGTTGTAAAACCATATGTTCCTCTCCATATTGAGAAGATGATGGGAGAAACAATGACATGCATCTCGAAAGGGGCATTCAAGAAAGGTTCTCACAATCCAAACACGAGGGCCACCCATAACTAATCTGTAGTGGGGGATTTGTCACAAACCCCTTGTGCGATGTCGACTTTGGAGGTCCTCCAGAGTTTCCCTTCCAGAGAAAGGCTATGTTATCCACCTTGGGTTCTACAGAGACTTGTAACCCAGGAATGATCGTTCTCGATACAACCAACTTAAAACCTCATCTCCCTTACCACGTTGTGTTTCAGATAGTAGTGTCTTACCCCATGAAATATTTTACCCAGAATATTTTTCGTAAGGTGGTTGATGAGGGTGCCTCAACATGCGTGATTTCGTTGGCATGTTGGAAGGCCATTGGTCAACCCATTTTCTCTTTGTCACCTACTCTGCTTACTTCTTTCGACGGTCATTCTTTCAGACCACATGGAATCATACCTTCTTTCCCCATGTAGTTAGGAGGGAAGAGTGTGTGTGTAAAATTTGAAGTGTTCGATGTGCCTCTCAACTAGAACCTTCTATTAGGAAGGAGTTATAACTATGCTATGCATGCAGTGGTTGCCACAGTTTTCTAGGTCTTTTTGTTTCCACACGAGGGTCAGATCGTGTCCATTGATCAGTTCTCCTTCTCCCGTACTGACCCGTCATCGGGGGCATCCACGATCCTGACGATTGATAACCCTTAGCCCGATATCATCAATTTAGGGGTTGGTTTGTTCCCACTGTTGATGGGTACTTTCGATTACCCACCTCCTTCTGGCGATGTCAAGCTTATATCGGCTTCCCCTGATCAACCTAGGGGTGATATTTTTCAAGTGTCATCGTTTCGAATGACTTAATTTCATGATATGTGGAATATTCATTCCCCATTGACCACAATGGAAGGGACAGGGTATTCTGGTATGGCCATTCCCTTGTCCGCGACAGAAGTTGCATACAATATTGTCCAGCAAGCTTCAGCCAACCCCGATCTGACTCCCGCACAAGAGTTAGATCCAGTTCTTGAGCCTATCTGGGCTCAAGGTTCCCTTGCCACTACAGATTCTTTAGATTTGGTCTTTCCCTCTGATGAGGTGATTATAGAGGCATTGACTGGTCCAAACAGACCCTGGGATGATCTCCATCACAGATATTATTTTCTTCCGGAGTTAAGAAGAATAGAGGCAGGTGAATTCGTGTTGACTATGACTGGAGATAGGTCTTGTCCTATTAATCCTCTAGCTATGCACACGGTTTATGCCAAGGGTAATATGGAAAGTATCATTGAAATGATCCATATAGATATATCCAGAACCCCTGGCATCATGGAGAATATTTTTGTCGAAGCGGACCACTTCCCCGAAGAGATTCAGATCTATAAAGACTTATTTAAGGAATTTCGTGACATTTTTTCCTGGTCTTGTGAGGAAATTCCAGGCAATGATCCAAGAATCATAGAACATGAGATAACTACTTATCTTGACACCAAGCTGGTCCAACAGAAGCTTCGTCCGGTGAATCCTTGAAAAGTGGAAGCTATTAAGGCTGAACTGGAGAAATTGCTTAAAGTTGGTTTCATCTACCCCGTACAATTGACGCAATGGGTGTCAAATCCCATTCCAATTAACAAAAAAAACGTACGATTTGAGTGTGCATGGACTTTTGTGACTTGAACAAGGCTCATCCCAAGGATAATTTCCCCACCCCATTCATTGATCAGATTGTCGATGAATGCATGGGTTGTGAGGTCTTTTCATTCATGGATGGTTTTTCGGGATATAACCAGATTCATATCAAACCCAGAGACCAAAATAAAACAGATTTGATATGTCTGTGGGGAAAATTTTCTTATTGTAATATGCCTTTTGGCCTGAAGAATGATGGAGCCACTTTTCAGCGGGCCGTGTATTTTTCTTTCCACGATCTTAGACATATAGTCAAGGATTATCTCAATGATCTAGCATCACGCTCTTGCAAGATATCTGATATGTTGGAGTTACTTCACACACACCTTGGATTTCTTTTTCCTGAGTATTTTTCTTGGTTATTAGTCATAATTAGTCTTTATCCAATCTCCTATATTTTAGGGGAGAATATTCCACCTGGAGAATATTGTCTTTCAGTTGACACTTCTGTTTCACTAGTTGAGTTGAGTTTAGATGATGCATTGGTTTTGTCACCATGTAACATTGGGATCATCATGATGATAATTCGACCTTGCCTTGGCATCATCACTAGACTAACACATTACCCTTGATTCCCTGAGTTAACTCCTCACTACTCTCTGTTCATTCAGTTAACTGAAGACTAGTTGACTAGTTAACTCAACTAGGTGGCAGTTCACTCCCGTAACTGCCTGAGAGACTAGACTAGGTGGCAGTTCACTCCTGTAACTACTGGTGTGTTTCCAGATCACTCTATACCACCACTATGGTGCATTGGTTCTCCTCTAGTGCGCACTCATTGAGTTATACATAGTATATCATGAGTAAATGATTCATAATTCATAACGGTTAATGATAATTCTTCTATTCTTTCTCTCCTTTTTCTTCTTTCTCCAATTATCTCTGCAAATGTGTGTATTATTGTTTATATAGATCTATTCTATGTAGGTTCAACATATTTACATTGTATCAAAGCCAACAGACTGCTAAGCAAAAGCTATACCAATTTTTTTTGCAGGTACAAAAGATTGAAGACAACGGAAAGATGGAATTCCAAAAAGAATTCATTCTTACACCTTACAAATATTTTTCATGGAAGGAGAAAATAGCCATACATATCCAAACCAGAGGGTTGTACAAGTTAACCTTGAATACAGATACAGAACCGACATCATCCATAGAAAAATCCAAGTACTTATATCACATGGATGAGGCACTCAGAACAATTTGCAGTCTTATTTCTCCCAATCTCCTTTTTCATATATCTTCCTGTAAGACTCCCAATGAAGCCTGGACCACCTTGGAAGGGATATTTGTGAAATGGGATGATATGAGGGGACACATGCTGGAGGTGGAGCTACTCACATTGGATCCAAAAATCTTCGACAATATCCAAGATTTCTTTACAAAATTCAAGGATTTACTGTTGCAACTCAAAGCTTGCAAGGTTGATAAATTGAAGGAGGAGAAACAAATGGTTCTCACCATTATCTGGAATCTTGGTCATAAATTCTTTGTATTTGTATCCACATTCCATTCTTTCATATTCGCCTTTGGAGCCAACTGGAAGATGCCTTCTCTTGAGGACTTTATCGAATCTCTGACACAAGAGCAAACCAAGCTCATCAACATGGGCACAATCAAAGGCCTAAGGGCACATGCACTCACTATGCATGATGGAAGACAAAAATATCATAAATCTAAATATAAAGATAAACAAAAATCTCATGCACATCCGAATAAGGAAGGGTACACAAAACCCTTCATCGATGCCTTCGGATCCAATGGGGAAAAGGGAAGAAAAGGGGAGAAATGCACATACTGTCACAAAGGATTCCATTCAGAATCCGCATGCATGAAAAAACAAATAGATCTGATTTATAAAATAATTTATCAAAACAACCTTGGAGATCACATCCCTGAGGGTGCAAAGAAGAAGAATCCAGAAGATCTGAATTCCAAGAAAGGCAATTCTAGCCATGCCTTGATTGCAATCAACTCCTCTCTTGATGCTTGGATCGTTGATTCAGGAGCATCACATCACATGGCTGCATCAAAAGTAGTATATACTTCTTTGGATGCATGGAAAGGTCCTCCTATTATGATGGGGGACAACTCTTCTATCGAAGTCACCGACAAAGGAAGGATTGAACTCACCAACGAAAGCTTCGAGAATGTGTTGCACATTCCCAAACTTTCTGTCAACCTTCTCTCCATGTATCAGATGACGAATTTCGGCACTAGAAAGAAATTCATATTCACACCAAATTTTGTGGACATATACGACATGCAAACCAACTCTAGGGTTGATACTGGTGAGGCAAATCATCAGTCTAGATTGTATACTTTTTCTGAATTCATTGAACTTGATTATGCTTTACTGCTTACTCATGCCAATGAAAGTAGTAGGATATGGCATGAAAGGTTTGGATATTTGAATTTTATATACATGCAACAACTTATCAAGAACAGATTGGTTGATGGTCTACCATACATCCATTTCTCCAAGGGAGTATGTGAGGGATGTGTTCTCGAAAAACACCCTCAAGAGAAATTTGATAAAGAAAAGTCTCAGCGAGCTTCTACACCTTTAGATCTAATCCACAGTCACCTTATGGTTCCTTTTCCACATCCATCCATCAACAAAGCAAGGTTTTTTCTTATTTTTGTTGATGATTTCTTATGTTTTACATGGATCTACTTTCTCAGGAAAAAATTTGAGACACAATCCGGAAAGAAGATGAAAGTCCTCTGAACTGATAATGGGGGAGAGTATGTAAATCATGAGATCCATAATATTTTCCATGAGATAGGGATTTAGTTGTAGCACACAACTCCTTATACTCCGCAAAAAAACAGAGTTGTTGAGCGGAAAAATAGATCTCTAAAGGAGATGGTATCTTGCATGCTGCATGCAAATTCACTACCACAGAGACTATGGGTTGAAGCACTTAATTGTGAAAAATAAATCCAAAACATATCTCCTCATAGATATGTCAAGGATAAGACCCCCTACAAGGCTTGGAGCAGCCTCAAACCAGAAGTGACCCACTTTCATATTTTTGATTCACATGCATGGGCCCATATTCCCTCTAAAGAGGAAGGAACTTGATCCACAGAGCACTGAGTGCATTTTTGTTCGATACCCCGACGATGAGAAGGGATATAGGATTATTGATCTTTCCTGGGATTGGCTCATCATTGAGTGAAGTGTCCAATTTGAAGAAAGTGTCTCGCATTCACCTCAACAGCCACATGCAGACACCTTCATTCTTCCACATGTCCGAGATGATGAGCATGCACATGCAGACTCTTCTTCAGATGAGAGTTCTAATTCAGAGGACTCAGATGATTTAGATTCAGAGTTAGTACAGTCGGATGTAGAGTCAGAGCATCTTGATGTAGTTGCAGAGCTAGAGCAGAGGCCCAAGTGGGCACAGAATACTCTTCAGGTTGCAGGGGATCTCATTGGTGATCCAGTTGATACTAGGAGGACTCGATCTGATTTCGAGGAGCCTCCTATTGCACTCACTTCCACTGAACCATTTCCCTCCAGGCATCTTTTCTTGGTTCAGTCTTCAGATACAAAGTATTATGGAGAGGTTGTTGGAAATCCCTTTTGGGAATCCGCCATGCAGGAGGAGTACAACTCCCTCCTCAAGAACCAGACTTGGGATCTAGTTCCCATTCCTTCTAGGAGGAAACTTGTCAGATGAAGATGGGTCTATAGGATGAAGAGCACAATGGATGGACAGATTAGCAGATACAAATCCTGGCTTGTTTCCAAAGGCTTTCATAAGGTTCATGGTATTGACTATGATGAGACCTTCGCTCCAGTAGTGAAGATAGATTCCATATGATTGGCACTTGCCATTATGAAAGCCAAAGGATGAGAATTCCATCATATGGATGTGAAGAATGCATTTCTTCACGGTGATCTCTTTGAGGAGATCTACATGGAGCAGCCCCAGGGATTTATGCAGGACTCATCTTTGGTCTATCGACTGAAGAAGTCACTTTATGGCCTCAAGCAAGCTCCAAGGGCATGGTATGCCAATATGGACTCCTACCTACTGTCACAGAACTTCGTATGTTGTAAATCAGACCCGAATGTCTACATACTTAGAACGACTAATTCACTTCTAATTTTAGTTTTGTATGTTGATGATTTGTTGATCACCGGTTGCTCGACTTCAACGATTACTGTAGTCAAGAGGATTCTACATGACATGTTTTTTTTATGACAGACATGGGTCCGCTACACTTCTACCTTGGACTCGAGATCAGTCAGGATGCATCATGCATCAAACTGTCTTAGGCCAAGTATACACGAGATCTCCTTGAGAGATTTCACATGACAGACTGCAAGTCTACTCTGACTCCTTTCCTATCAGGATTGAAACTTGAGGATGACAGGGAGACTCCACTGGTTGACATCACACTATACAGACATCTAGTGGGGATCTTGTTGTATCTCACACACTCCAGAACAGACCTCTCATATGAAGTTGGCGTAGTTTCCAGGTTCATGCAGAAGCCGCATGAGCTACATTGGAAAGATGCAAAGTGTATCCTTCGATACATATAGGGCACCATCACCTTTGGGATTCATTATGTAGTAGACTCTACATTATATCTCATCGGGTTTACTAATTCTGACTGGGCTGGCGATAACACTGATCACGAGTCCACATCTGGTTACTCACTCAGTCTTGGTTCTGGGCCTATCTGTTGATCGAGCAAGAAGCAAGTTGCCATTGCTCTATCTTCAGCCGAGGTAGAGTACATAGGGCTAGTTAACATAACCATTCAGGCTATGTGGCTACAAAATTTTCTCACTGAGTTGGGCATTCAGTTTCATCGATCGATCGTCATCTGGTGTGACAACCAAAGCACTCTGAAGTTCTGCAGAGATCCAATTCAAAGGCAACAGACGAAGCACATCGAGATCCACATGCACTACATCCGATACTTATTACACGAGGGGATCATCAACATACAATTCTGTCCTTCAGTAGAATAGACGACAGACATCTTCACCAAGACCTTCACTGAGCAGAATTTCCATTCTCTCTGAAGTCGTCTTGGAGTGAAGGACACAATTTCCTAGGAACTGTAGTTCTTCTTTTTACATACATTGTACCTTGAGGGGGGGTTTTTCCCATGAGGTTTTCCCTCTTTCCTCACTTTATTTCAGTGTATCTTTTGTATTTGGGTACCTAACATGGCCTTATTCTTGGGACCCATTCTTTATTTTCACCATAGTGATGTTCAGGGGGGGTGTTGGAGTTACTTCACACACACCTAGGATTTATTTTTCCTAAGGTTTTTCCTTGTTTATTATTCATAATTAGTCATTATCCATTCTCCTATATTTTAGGGGAGAATATTCCACTTGGAGAATATTCTCTTTCAATTGAAACTCCAGTTTGACTAGTTGACTTGAGTTTAGATGCTGCATTGGTTTTGTCACCATTCAACATTGGGATCATCACCATGCTAATTTGAACTTGCCTTGGTATCATCACCAGATTGACGCATTACCCTTGATTCCATGAGTTAACTCCTCACTACTTTCTGTTCAATCAGTTAACTGAAGACTAGTTGACTAGTTAACTCAACTAGGTGGCAATTCACTCTCGTAACTGCCTGAGAGACTAGACTAGGTGGAAATTCACTCCGTAACTGCTGGTGTGTGTCCAGATCACTCTAGACCACCACTATGGCACATTGGTTCTCCTCTAGTGCACACTCATTGAGTTATACAAAGTATATCATGTGTAAATATTTCATAATTCATAACGGTTAATGAGAATTCTTCTATTCTTTATCTCCTTCTTCTTCTTTCTCCAATTCTATCTGCAAATGTGTGTATTATTGTTTAGATAGATATATTCTTTGCAGGTTCAACACATTTACATGATCATCCCACACACCTCCGACTAATCTTTGAATGATGTTGCTACTATCGGTTTCTCTTGAATCACAATAAGTGTCGTTTCTGCATGACGTCGGGTCGTCTTTTAGTTTTCATAGTTTTGACAACAGGGATCATGGTCGATCCTCTTAAGGTTCAGGAAATAGTTTAGTTTCCTCCCCTGTGCAAAGTCCCCCAACTTCATAGTTTACAGGGGAATGAAAACTTTCTTCGGCGTTTTATCGCAAACTATGCCAAGATCACTAAAGGGTTCGTGCATTTATTGAAAAATGGAGTCCCTTTCTATTGGGATGAAGCCGCTCAGTGCTCTTTTGAAGCATTGAAATGTGCCCTCGCGTTTTCCCCTCTGCTCTGACCTCCCAATTATAATATAGATTTATTATTGTACCTAGTGGCTGCAGAGTCAACCATCAGTATGGTCTTGGTTCAAGAGGATGATCTTCTCAAGGAGCATGTGATTTATTACCTGAGCCAAGGCCTAGTTGGTCCAGAACTCAACTACTCCCATGTTGAGAAACTTGTGTTGGAAGAAGTGCATGTTGTCAAATAGTTCCATCATTATATATTTCTTTGCAAGACCACCGTTGTTGTCATTATGAATCCATTTCAATATGTGTTGACACGACGCTTCATTGATGGAAATATCAGTAGATGGATTGTAATCCTCTAGGAATTTGACTTGGATTTTGTTTCTACGAAATCCAAAAAGTCGTTGGTATTTGCGAAAATCATTTTGGAGCTTCAGGTTGAATCAAGTGATGTTACGCCTGAAGAATTGCCTATTAAAGGAGATCTCTTTCTGATCGCATCTTTGGACCCCTGGTATGGAGATACACTAGTCTATCTCTAGACTTTGAAGTGCCTTGATTCTTCTTCTCATGATGAGCATCGATGAATTCGCCATTAGGAATGAAACTATATCATACTTGATGACACTTTGTATCGTCGAGGTGTAGATTGCATTCTTCGTCGGTGCCTTATACACGAAGAAGCGAAACTTGTTCTTAACGATTGCCACACTGGAGCACGTGGTGGTCATTTGCCTGGGTTGGCAACAACCCAAAAGATTCTACGAGCTAGTTTCTTTTTTCCTACGTTAATCAAGGATTGCGTTGAGTCGGTCAAGAAGTGCCACCCATGTCAAATATTCTTTCATAAGATGAGGGCACATCCTACTCCCATGTTTCCCGTCATTGTTGTTGGTACTTTCACCAAGTGGGTAATTGATTTTACTACATGCCACCCGGCTTCATCCAGGGGGCATTGTTATATCATCGTAGTGGTATACTACTTCACAAAGTGGGTCAAGGTTATGCCAACATTTAACAATGATGGAGAAACGACATCTCTCTTCATTTTTAACCAGATAGTAGCAAGGTTCGGCATCCTGAAGGAGATTGTCACTAACCATGGCAGTCACTTCCAAAACAAAATGATGTCTGAGTTAACATCAAATATTGGGTTGAGGAAAGAACATTCATCACCCTACTACCCAAAAGCAAATGGTCAGGTGAAGGCTGTGAACAACTCCCTCAAGACTATTTAGTAGTGAACGATCAATTCTGCCAAGTCAAATTGGCATTTGATGTTGTACTCTGCGTTATGGGCCTATCGACCATCTGTAAAAGCTTCCACTGGTTTCTCACCTTTTCAACTTGTTTACGGGCTAGAAGCAGTCTTGCCTATAGAGTGCCATATCTCATCTTTAAATTTTGCAGTAGGGTTATTTCCAAACACTTCACCGCTTGAGGAACTCCTATTATATCTCGAGTAGCTCGACAAGCAACGCCGTGATGCATCCTTGGCCAACGAGGCTCACAAGAAACGAGTCAAGTGTAAATGTGATCAGTCCGTTCATCCTCGGATTTTCTGTGAAGGCGACCTTGCCCTCCTCTATGACCAAGATAAGCATCCCCTGGGAGCAGGCAAGTTCAAACCCATGTGGTTCGGACCTTTCATTGTGAAAGAAGTCTTAAAGAAGGGCGCTTATCGTCTGGTTGAATTTGAGGGAAATGATTTAGCGGAGCCTAGAAATGGGCTTTACCTCAAAAAGTATTACTCATAGGTTGGTCGCCTGGGTGACTTCTTGTACATATGTATAGTTCTTATACAGTTGTTTTTTGTCTTTTTGTTTTATGGACGTGTCGTTATTTATGTCATCTTTTTCACTGTGGTAGATGTCAAGTGAATCATAGTTGTTTGTTGGGTTCGGGAATGACGCTAGCCGACACACTCAGAGGCTTGCTTCTGCAGCTTGGGTGATTTTCATGCCTCAAGGCCAATTTCTATCTTTCGGAGGTATCTGTCTAGGTGATGCCACAAACAATGTCGTCGAGTATAGTGCATTGATAGAGTTGTTGTGTGATGCTTTGTCGCATGGTATCTCTTACCTCCGGGTCTACTTAGATTCTCAGTTGGTTGTGTCCTAGTTAAATGGGGTCTAGCGCATTAATGATCCTACTTTACACCGATGCTTCCTTAGGGTACGTCTCTTAGAATGTTTCTTTGATTACATTATGTATATCCATGTTCCTAGGAGATTAAATCAAATGACAGATACTCTAGCTAATCAAGTCATAGATTGGCATGTTGAAGACACATAAAAATAAGCACACACATACACATGTACATACATTTGTAAAACATTTGATCCATAAGACATAAAAATATGTATATATATATATATATATATATATATATATATATATATATATCTCGAAAAGTGTCATAGTACATAGGTGGGTGCGAACACCTAAAAAATAATAATTTGGTATACATCACGGGGCTTATGCCCTAAAAAATATACAAAAGTGCCCTCGGCACATAACGATTCAATGTTATATAATCTCGGGGCCTATTGGCCCTGCTTTAGTGAATGATGGTGTTTTCAAAACGCCGGAAGAGTTGGACCCAATTTTGTGGCACCCCAACTACATGAGGTTGCATAGATGGTGAGATATCCTCGATCTCGGCCATGGGAACTGCACGAGTGAGCGCAGTGAGGTTCTGGTCCACCCATCTCAAAAATCTCTCAGCCTCTCCAGCTGGAGGTCCCCCTGTGGCTGTTGGTCCACCGACTACTGCTGGTACTGCCTCTGGTCGAGGACGTCGCCTAGTCCTCGAGAAGTCTGTCGGGCACACTGGTCCCCCATCTATACATAACAGATACATAGTTTTCAAATACTCTGATGCACATAAAAAATAATATATATAAAAGAAACAAAAAATTAAATAACTTTAAAAACACACGTACCTATCTCTCCTCGTTCCTCTCCAGGAGGTACGGGCATGTCTGGATCTCTAGAAAATTTTATTCCAGCATAGGGGTAGTCCTCTATCGCTGGAATCTGTCATTCCCACCAGTCGAAGAAAGTGTCATCGAAGGCCTCTATGGTCCTTCCTTCCCCCTGTCATGGCAGCAATGCTACCCATCTACACATTGTTGGGAAGGAGGCCACATGCCCCCACACCATCTCTCTAAGATTTAGAATGGGTACTCTCTCAGAAAATAATGAGCACAACACAGTACCGAACCTGAAGTTCTTGTTTCTACGCTCATGGAAATCTGTAAGCTGCCTCTTCATACAAGTAAGCATGGTCATTCTCCAGTCAAAAATGCATGCATCAAGGCACTGCATGGCACAATACATATGCGCTTGGGAATCCTGGTGGACAGTTGCGGATCCAGTGATCCACCCAATGAGCAGTAGGATCACCTTCAGTGATAGGTTGGTGATCTTGTTGATGGGCACTTGAGAACCTACTTTCTCAGTGCCTACCCATGGATGTATGCAGGTTGTCCTTGGACAACGCGTGTACACATAAGGCCGCCCTTTTTTAAGAGGGGGAACCCCCCAAAAAACTAAAAGCAATGAAACAAAAAAGAATGGAAATGCAAGAGGGATGAGTTTATACTTACTTGGTCTGAGTAGAAGTTCATTTCGTCCTCTGAAGCTCCCAGAATCAACTCTTTTAGCAAAGGGGTATTTTTTACCTTTTGTTAATTTTCAAATTGCAATGGTGAAAATGAGTTGTCAGCTTCTATTTATAGACTTTTTTGGCCCTTTTTGCCACTTTTTTGAACACTTTTGTCATTTTTTATGGCTTGAAAATCACTTAATTCGGTTCTTGAGTTTCTTATTGGATGTTCGATGCACTTTTCTTTTTTGGTTTGGTAACTTTTTTTGGGATATGGGTCATTTTTAAAGGTCCTTTGGTAAAAGTCATTTTTTCCAACTTTTTGCATATAAGTTAGGATTCCACCTCCACTTTCTGCATCTTGTTGTCTTTTCCTCTTTTCCATAGGATAGATCCCACCTAAGTGTGATACAGAACCATCATTGTTTCTTTAGAAGTGTCGTAATTAGGTGGTAGAGCCTACCTTTACATGGATTCCCTAGATAGATCCTTGTTGCATTTTGGCATACATGTTGTCTCCTACGACTTTAGGCTCGGGATTATTTTTTAATCCTATCATGATTATGAGATTGAGCCTCATTCGTCTAATGCACCATAACCTTTGGCCTCACCCTCGAGACTCCAAAAATGAACATGCTTTATTGTCTTTCAAGCTCGCTTTGAAATCTGAAAGCAACATCCGACAAGACTACATTTATGCTTTTCAATGTTGTCTAGATTAATTGAGAAAAGTAACCTCTTGGAGTCTTCTTTAGGCCCTTTTCAGACTCTCTAAACATGAAAATATCATCAAGCGATCTTGTTGTCCTTCACACTCACCAAACTAAAACTTTAAGGCACGTCTGTCCGGTGGTAGTTTACCCATTTTTTGGTCTGAATGGTCAATTTTACGAATAAAGGTATACTCTAGGAACTTCGGTTCGCTAGAAGAGTACCCTCAGGTATAGGTTTAACCCTTTTTCGGGCTTGAGGGACTAAATTTACAAAAAAGGAACCCCCACGGAGTCCATAGTTAAGCTCTTTTCAGACTCCCTAAAATTGAAAAGATCGTCGAGTGACCTTGTTCTTTCACACTCGTTAAATTGGTCTAGAAGAACATCCCACATGGAGTCCATATTTAAGCTCTTTTTAGACTCCCTAAAATTGGAAAGATCATCAAGTGACCTTGTTCTTTCACACTCATTAAATTGGTCTAGAAAAACATCTACTAGCATGAGTTTACCCCTTTTTCCGGCCTGTGGATTATGGAGGAAAAAGGTACACCTTGGGAGATTTGACTCGCCGAGAGAGTTCTCCTAAGTAAATTTTATACTTTTTTCGAGCTAAGGAGACCAAATCTAGAAAAAGGCCATGAGTCCATAGTTAAGCTCTTTTCAGACTCCTTAAAATTGAAAAGATTTTTGAGTGATCTTGTCTTTGTCACACTCATTAAAATGGTTTTGAATAGACGTCTTTTCGGTGCTAGTTTACCCATTTTTCTAACTGACTAGACTATCTTCGAAAAAGGTACCCCAGTGGAGTCTTCTTTTACGTTTTTTCAGAATCTCTAAATGTGAAAAAACTACCGATATTACCTTCTTTGGGCTCGTTAAAAATGACATTGAAGGGGGTTTCATCATGTCTTGCTAATCGCATTTGAATCTCCGCGTCTTTGGCCTAATGCCAAATCCATGTTGCTCTCAACTGAACCTTTGAAGCATGCATTATATGCAAGCCTTGTAGCACTTTGCCTTTGCGACCTGACACCTTGACCCATGGAGGAATTTTCCCTGAGTGTCCTTTTCCTGCACATGTCTCCTTGCTCTGAGCATTAGTGTGTTCCTTGCGCTTGGAACTAGTATGCTTGTGACACTCGTTCCTCCTTTGTAACATAGCATTCTTTTATTCTTTTTCAAGCTCTTTAAAAATTTGAAAAAGACAAAAAAAATAAAAAACCCCAAAAAGAGGACGGGAAATATATATTCTTTTTTGGCAACATAATGAGTCGCCCTTAGACAAAGCAAATCCTTTCATTTGTTCGTCAAGCTTTGGGATCTAATATGACCTTAGGAAGTTGTTCTCGCTACATAGAGTTGTTTCCTCCTATGTTTGGTTATTCTTTCCAAACACATGGTTATTGTTCCTATCATCAACCAATGTCAATGGTCACTTTCTTTGGGTCTACCTTCAATCCAAGGTCAAGGATGATTTTAGTGGATAAATTTGGCTCATGGGCTAAGTTTCCATGGTTTTTCCCCAAAAACGATTTGCCATTCTAAAAATGATTCGCCCAAATTCTATACAATAAAATTATTTTACCTTAAAAATCGCCAAAAATTTATACAAACTATATTAAATCCTTATAAATTTGAATATTTTTACAAAAATATTGCCAAACATTTATAGTTGGCATATAAAGGATTAGTACGATTTGCTAAGGTTTCTACATTTTAAAATAAATTTCCATCCTTAAAATCATCCTTGTCCAAGGTCTGTCGTTAACAATGAATATAATGCTTGTCTTGAAAGGCCTGTCGGTTCATGGACTTATTGGATCCCTGCAATTGTCATTTACAAAATTTGAGCACCAAAAGAAACTTAATATTTCCCCCCATGTGATATATGAATATGAAAAGTGTAATGGAAATGTTATTCGAAATAACAATCTAGATTCACATCTATGTTTACAAGGATGAAGAGGGCGCAACCAAGGCTTGAAAACACAACCTACCAATCCGGATAAAAATAAATCTCCTAGAACCTAATGGCAGAAAATAAGCAAATGGATAGGAAAGGCCATCAATATTCAAACGTATGGAAAAATGAATAACTGGAAGGACCAACATCAAATGAATAACAAAGTGAATGTTATAACCCTAAATTTCTCTACACATGCATACCTGGCATCATGCCCTCTTACTTGCATTTTTTTCCAATCCATCACTGAGTTTCTCTTCTTAAAAACCCTATTTTTGAATATGTACGTTCCCTGCACCACTATAGCTCACGTACGTATGCTATTTGCACCACTACAGCCCGCATATACTCGCAAAAGTTGCAAGGAATTCATTGAGATTACCGACTATTGGATAGTTTCCCAACTAATCCACCGCCTATAGCCCATCACCCAACCGAATAACCATCCTTTTATCAGATAAAAGGAGGTGTTGGGGTCTCATTCCACATATAGACATAAGAACAGTGAAACTCTGCTTGTTTCACATCTCCTCCTTGCCCCAAGAAATTGCAACCATCTTGTAAGAATTACCTTAGAATTCCCCAATTTGCCCTTTTTCGTCCATCATAAACCCATTCCATTTCCCTAGAAGAAGGTTGAGAGGAGAAAGATACACGGAGGTGCACTTGGAGCTTGGTGAAGAGGATCTTGGACTAGGTTCGTGGAGCAGTAGCCGACTTTGTTGTAAGTGATCATTGTATTATCAATAAAAGAAGTACTTTCCTGTCCCAAATTATGGCGTGTTGAATGTTTCCATTTGATTTATTTTTTTATTCTAACGTCTAACCCTTATTGATATATGAAATGCATTCTTTTAGTTTTTTGTTTTTTTGTTTGTGAATGCAGGTCATCCTTGGGAGGAGGCTTGCAGTCAACAAAGCTATCAAGCGCTAGAGGATCGTCATCGGACGTGGAGTAGAGGTGCGGTTACCTGATCCTTCTCATTTTGTCTTTCATGTATGAGTCTGGGATATGTTTGGGGTAGTTAGAGAAGTAGGATACTTTTAAATGGTTATCGATCTGCCTACATTGTAAACCCTGGTGTATCCATAGGGGGGTTTTCCTCGCTAGCAATGAATAATTTCGTTCAAAATAGTATTGTAAGGGAATCCAAAGTCTCAACTCTCCCAAGGTGGATTTCATGGATAAGTTCTCCAAGTTGTTGGTAGAAATAAAATCAAATTTGGCATGGATTGAGAGGCCTACGATCACATGTCTCCTAGTCCTTTATTATTTGAATAGCATTCCAGAGATATACCATGCCAACATCCATCTCCCTCACCTGTTCTATACAAACTTCAACATACTCCTATGCACGTTGATTTTTATAATTTGGGTAATTACCTGCAAGGATACCGCACTTGCATATGGAATAAGCTCACATTACTTCACCAAATCTTTGAAAAATATGTTCCCATGATGCACATATCAAGGATCAATGTTCCCACATAATTTTAGATAACACCTTCATCAATAGACGACGCCAATGTATATAGCCTACATATATGAAACTGATTGATTGATTCTTCACAATGTTTCTAATGGATTTGCAATGGCTTAAAACTTGTACCAAAAAATTGAATCTGAAAGTGGGATTCGATAGGGAAAACTGTTGAAATCGAGATATGAAGGAAAGATCTAAGAAACTAGATGAAATGGGACTTTGAGAGACAACTCAGACTCAAACCTCGGAATATGATGTGGCTATTAATATTTCAGAAGATAATTGTTTGATTGTATGGGAAAGTAATCGTACACACTCTTCAATGGAGTCCACCACATTCATGAAAATTTGAATATCAATTTATGGAGGTCCTCTAATGCCCAGTTGAGGTATATGCATTCATTTACAACCAAGTATATGCACACATTTACAACCATATGTATGACACTGCCCTTGGAAATAAGGAGAAACCTGGCTTGTGTAGTTAACTATCAACCACAAGTTCTGTGAGGACCAACCACAACAACACTGATTATTACAACAACAAGCACCAATGTAAGTAAAAAGAATTAATTTAAGGGATTTTGGTGTCAACGTAAAGTAATCCATGTGAGAGAGACTGTGGAGGTCGGATGAGGTTTATGGTGGGGAGTATTGTGGCCAGATATCTCAAGGAGAATCAGTATGCCAAGAATTGGGTAGGATATGGAATAGGTTTATCTTCAACACCTACAAATGAGTAGAACGAGATTGCTCAACCATGTGCTAATGAATTGTTTTTCAAAATTGTGTCAACAGATTAGGGTTCATCACACATGTGGAGAAAATTAGGTTTTTGGAAGACATTATGGTTCAATACGCATAGATAAAATTAGGGTTTTTCAAGACATGAGAAAAAAAAAGTTGAGCACCATAATAAACTAGGTTTATTTTGTAGGGAGAGCATCAAATTTCATTGTAGGCACACTAAAAACTTCACTTCATGGTTTTATCATGATATGGAATGCTCTCAAACACTTAGTAAGGGAATAATTGAAATGTATGAGAGAAATAACTCCTAATTGTTTCATTGACAAAAGGCACAGTTGGCACAGTCTTTCTTAGAAGATAAGCCAATGTTTAGATTAGAGTAGGTTTGGGGTTTCCTGGAATGTGAGCATAAATAACATGGTGTTTCTCAGTAGAGATTCAATATCGATTACTCAACAAATATTCCTGGACACCTGGGTAGAGAAACGATTCATGGTTGGATCACACGCCAACATCTATAGAAACCATGTATTTTCACAAGAGGGGAGAGGAAACACCTAGACAGATAGATAGACAATCTTGCAGGTAGACAAAGGAATTTTTTCACAACTCAACTATGGAATACTACAATAGTTCAATTCATACCTACAAACTTTCATTAAAAAAATGTTTTTTCTCACAATTTTGAGTACTAGTCAAAGTGGATTTGTCACTCCTTAAACAGGCTAGTTGTATGAACTGCACGATTATGAATCCAACACAATTGACAAAATCAAAATCCAAGGTCCAAAAGTGCCAAAACGATCACCAAGGATTTCCCTCCAAGCAAAACTCATTAACTATGGCCTTCATTAATCATGGATCCACTCAAATGCTTGAATAACATGTTTAGTTATCTCACTAGAAGCATCTCTTTGGGATCCCCGTGTTGCAAAAAATAACACCTCAATCGGACATCGTATGATAAATTTATGGGATTTCGAACTCAATCTCTTGTTGTTTCTTGTCGGTAAAATGATACTTCAGTTATTTTTCGATTTTTTCTTCCCATGAAGGAGGATTTGTTGAAAAATTCTCTGAAACACATTGGAAGATTTCCTTTGATGCGATTTGGTTTGTATTGGAGTTCCCACAAAATCCTCTGAAAGTTCCTTCAAACTCCTCCAAAAGCGAAGGAGACGTTCCCACAAACTCCTCTGAAATCCAAGGAGAAGTTCCCAAAAACTCCTCTGAAAGTTCCTTCAAGGTGCTCCGAGTTCATTCAAAATCCTCTGATTTACACTGGAAAAGTTCATTCAAACTCCTCCAAAACAAATCGAAGGAGTTTCCAAGAACTTCTTTGAAACAAATCAGAGGAGTTCCCATTAACTCCTCTTAAACAAATTAGAGGAGTTCCCATTCACTCATCCAAAACAAAACAAAGTATTTATCATTAACTCCTTTGAAACAAATCAAAGGAGTTCCCATTAACTCCTACGAAAAAAATCAGATGAGTTCCCATTAACACCTCTGAAGAAATTGGAGGAGTTCCCATGAACTCCTCCGAAAAAGGGACAAGACCCTACAAAAATTCCTTTCATAATTTGGCCATAACATTTGACTTGGGTATCCATTTTGCACATTATTTATACCGTTGGAAATATATTTTCGATATATATAACTTCCTAGTTATATGATTTGAGAAATTCCTTACTAATTGTATACATTTTTTGATATTAATATATGACACCTAGTTAAAAACCTCAGAGAACACGACACCTCAATCAAGGCCGGAGGAACCATGAACCAAACTCATGGAAGCACATGTGAACTGTCACTTAGTTAATTTTTCAGTTCTATGATTTCAAATGTGTAGTGTTAGTCGTGTATTTTGAGGATATCATTTGGTCACTCATCCATTGCATGTTGAATGGTGTCAGGTACCAATATCAAGAGGAGTTTGTAATCAACATTCTCACAATGCGATCTATAGCCAAGGAAAATAGATCATTAAGGACAACGTCAATTTTAACAACAGTGGGAAACAACGAAGGGAATCAAGCTCCAATGGATAAAGAAGGAGTTTAAACTCTATGACGATCAAAGATCTTAATGCCCAAGCTAATCATTATGGTGGATGAGACAAACTATGGCCGAAATATATGATGGCCCACCAATGCTAGAAGACAAATTCAAGATATAATTGTTGTCATTGTTGCTCATCATCACAAAGGGAATAAATAGAAAGGTTGGTAAAGAAAAGGTCATGGGTTAGGTGGAAGGCCAAGATTCGTATTAATCCTCAACAAATACTAGAATTGTACCCAAAGAGAGGGCTTTGGGCTCTTAAAGTATTGTACATTTCTAAAATATTTTGGATATACATTGTTAACTAAAATTGAGAAGCCATTCCTTGGAGCTTTGATGTACTATTGTTGAAACTGTTAATATTGAGAATCCCTCAGGGCCAACTTTTGATAGAGAGAAAAACTTGCATGTGTTGTTGTTTTGTTGCGAACTGTTTCAAGAAGAATGTATGTTGTTCACATGGGATATAAGGACACATTTGCTAATAGACTTTTCTGATGCAATCTATGTTCCTCTTGCAATATTGTTATTCTTTCTTATATTCTATGTCTTGAGCATATGACTTCTTGATGTATGCATAAATATGATTTAGAATTTTCTAGTTATGTATGTGTATACATGTGTTTCTAACTTTGCACCTTCATGACAACTATTTGAGTGGGGTCTTAAGAAGAGTTTGGTTTCATTACAGTTCATTCACTTACGATAATTTTCTCATAGCTAGGATAGGATAGATTATAAGTAAATTAGATCTCCTTCACGCATTTACATAGTCTTCATCTACATATTTCATTTTAATAACCATCCATCATTCACCTTCATCGGTGGACTGAGTCGTAACCGGTAAAACCAAAACCAGAAATAACTATTGAGCCAGAACCCGGATGGGTTCCCTATTCCAAATGGTGAGAGGTTTGATTGGGACTTCTTATCGGGGGTAACCTTTGTTGTTTACAAAGGAAAATTTTTCACCCGTCAACAATAGACCACTGTAGTACTTCAAAACGAGGTGTTGCTCAGATTCTCTGATAGCCATCTTTGAGCACAAGGTATGAAAGATATTAGTGTACTCTAGCACTGTCAGGTCTCTCTCATGATGCAAGTTGTCCATCTCATTGTGCCTAGAGGCACATTCTACAACCCAGTATGGGGGAGATGTCTAATTCCTTTCGTGCTCAACCTAGATTTGACATGTGTCCATTTAAAAAAATATATATAATATTGACTAAATAAAAAGCAATGTAGGTTATAATGTAAAAATTTAAAAACAAAGAGAAATATATATATTTCATTAAGTTTAATTAAAAATATTATGATACATGAATAATATCTCTTTGTCTTAGCTGTGCTATCTGAGATATGGGAAATACTAAGTGAGCTACAATTTATAAATGATTATAACTATAACAAGTATATTTTAAAATTTTAAAACTTATGTATTGTAATTTTATTTTTTTTCGTTTTTCAATATTATCGATATTTCTATATGTTTCTACTTTGTAGAAATGCACCCATGGATGCACTATTGTGGCAGCATTATCCATTGCCTAAAATTATATTCCTATGCATATTAGTAACTATGGAAATGCAAACCTATTGTTGATTCAGGAAATTGTAACCACGATGGGATTTCATTGTATGTGCATATTCAATATCTCTAAAACCTAATTGCATATTATATAAATTAACATGTTATAATTTCCAAGTTTTATATATTTAATATTATTTAAACCTAGAAAGATTTATTTATTTGGTATAAATGTCAAGTTTTATATATTTAATATTACTTAAACCTAGAAAGATTTATTTACCTATTATAATTGCCCATTTTCATATTTAATTTCACTGAAAGATTTATTCATATATATCTATAGTTCTGAGTCATGATGCCTATACCATATTTTAGATTTCATTTCATTTAACATGCAAACAAAATTAAGTAATAATTTTCACCTAAAAAATGATTCAATCAATGCACACTTAACTTCATATCTATCATGCACATTGGCACAATAGAGATCTTTATCACTAAAACAATAGCATCATAAATAACATTATGTTTGAGGTTAGTAGCATAATGGGCATCCAATAATCTATCTATTTGATAAATAATCAATAATCTATCTATTATGATAAATAACAATCTATATGATATATTATATTCTGATCCATAGATTATTCTATATATGTCAGATCATATTTACACAGAATATTCGTACAAAAATCATTGTTTGATTTGGATGCCTTTTTAAATTAAAATCAATTAATAAACATAAAAGTCAACAATTGTGTTAATTAAATGAAGAGGTGCAATGTTTTATTATTAAAAAGACACATTGGTTCATTTTCTCTTTTACAAAAAGACACATTGTTTCAATATCATATACCTCTTGAGAGACTATATAAACAAAAAAAAATGGTAAGGAAAGTGTCTCTATGGTCTACATGAGAAGATCAAAAGAATAAGTAGAGTCCAAGGAAGAAAACTGAAGACACTCATGAAGTAAGGGTGCAAGGGAGGATTGGTATCCTCTATAGATTGAAGTCTAAAAACAAGGATTTGGTGCTTCCTTGAGTTGGTGCTCTAAAAACAGGGAGTTGGTGCTTGCTAGAGTTGGTGCTTTGAAATAAGGGAGTTGATGCTTTCTAGAGTTGGTACTCTGAAACAGGAGATTGGTATCTCCTTGAGTTGGTGCTCATAAAAAGAAATATTGGTGTCTCTCGCGCAGTTGTAACTTGTACCTTTCATAATTGTTATATTTAATTTTTGTATTAAGTGCATTCTTGTTGATCGATTGTTGTGATTAATAAATTTAATAATTAATACATTATTAAATTATTGAAAAAAATCAATACTAATTCCCCTCCCTCTCTCAGTATTGGCCAATATTTCAACATTCTTTACAAATTTTGTTGATTCATCTGGAAAACGTTAATATTTTTAATGACCACAATGTCCCATTCTAAGCCTTTTGATTGATGCATCGGAGTTTCGACTATATTCTCTTTGACATTTAAAGTTATTCATTTCCATTTTAGACACACGTCCCCTTTTATCATCTTTTGTAATTATGTTGATGAAATGTACATCGAGCTTTTGGAATAGTCGTTAAACAAAACAATAGTTAAGGACTTTTCTTGAAAAGATAAAACATTATAAAATCCTTGAGGTGAAGAAATGAATTCATTTCCTGGCATGAATATTTATCACTTATTTGCTTCGAAAGATATATTCAAAATGCATTGTTCTATGTTACAACCAGTTCTGCGAAGTTCCATGAAAATACTTCTTATTATTTATATTTAGTGCTCTTTTTGTTCATAGTGTAACCCCGAAATCGGTTGCCCAATCATTACTCTCAATGGAGCTATGTCATTCGTCCTTGGAACTTGATAAATAAGTGTTTCGAAGATGATAGGAGGATTTTTTTATGCCATTTGTGCTTATGCATAATGAACGCTTGTATCTCTGAAACTTTGTAGCAAGAATAAGTGGAACATTATTCATTAGAAGGGACCCGTCTATATTGATATCATAATCCAAAACTTGGCCTTTGTACATTCATTATTTCCACAAAGTGAAATAATTGTTGATGATTTACATATACTTATATGCATGTTATAACCCAATATAGAGATATCCTCTTTACCTTTGATGTGGCATGGAGTAATGCCTAAAAAGAAACGTGATAAATACTTTATAATAATATGGAGAGAGTTATGAGTTATGAAAAGTGATAATGTGAATATAATAATGATGAATGACCATATACATAAAATAGATATATTTTATCCTTTGGTATCGCATGGTAAAATGCCAAAGTTGTAAACTCAAGGCATGGTATAATATTATATGGAGAGACTTATGAAATATATTTTGAGAAGTGATAATGTGAATATAATAATGATGAATGACCATATAATAAAATAGATATATTTTATCCTTTGGTATCGCATGATAAAATGCCAAAGTTGTAAGCTCAAGGCATGGTATAATATTTTGGGATGAAGTCATAATAAAAATGTTTTAAAGAGAGGAATAATACTACAAGGTGTAATGTATGAGGGTTCAAGCATATTGTGTCAATGTGTAAAATAGTACAGTGCGATCGATGTGAGGAGTAAGAAAAGAATCATACTTAGCAATAAGTTAAGAGCTATGATATTCTCACCAAGAACATTTCGTCAACTTTAACGAGGGTGGAAAAAACTTTGTGCAAGCAGTTTGATTTAAGTAAGAGCCTGGCAACGCTTTTCCGGTTAGAAATTGATGACCAAAATTGTCATCAACATCTCTCAACCAATAGATGTGCATCGCTTATAGTTGCAATCTTGAGTTACTCAAGTTTCATAGGACAACTAAAAATTATGTGGATTAAGGATCAAATGGCTAATGGTAATAATTATACAACAGGGGGAAGAAAAATGGAAATTTAAGTGATACATGTAATGGGACTTCATGGAGAAATTTATGGAAAGTGGGATGTATGAGGGGCTTTGGTCCTATTGATATAATAAACATGATACAAGATTACTAAAGCAAAAGAGAAGTAGACTAAAACACTTGGGTATGCATCATTATACAACAGTGGGAAGAAAAATGGAAATTCAAGTGATACATGTAATGGGACTTCATGGAGCAATTTACAGAAAGTGGGATGTTGTAATACCCTTGTCTCCACCATCTTGTAAATGTAACTATAGTTTGTTAAGAGACTGTGGGAAGATTGATTATGTGTGGATGTTGGAATTGATGAACCTTTTTTTATAGAAGACAATGTATATATTTTTGTTATTAAATAGAATGGAAGTTGTTGCATAAATGTTGAAAGGGTTGCCAATGTAGATCATGATGCATGAGAGAGATGGCGAGGGGAACTAGTGATGGTTGAGACGACCCCTACTAGAATAGTACTCTGCTGGATTGAAATTGTTCAGACCTAAAACAATCCTCTGACCCAGAGAATTTAATTACCAGTAAAGCTGGTGGTTGGGAAGTATTCCTCAAGAGTCAATGAGGAGATAGGCAAAGTACCCATCTGGAAACTTCTTGATCTGACCCACGAAATTGGGAATTGGACCCATCAAATCCAGTTGAGGAAGGAAAGAAAAGGAAGGAAAATCGTGGGTAGAGGGGAGGAGGAAAGAGGAATGGGTCTGGTGACTATTTCTGAAGAGGGAGAGCATGTGCAGCTCTCTGGTTCTGAAGAGAACTGAGAACCAAATATGTTTCTAGGTATAGAAATTGTTGGGAAGGTTTTTTATAATTAAGATGATAAACAAAGGTGCAGAAATATGGAGTGATTGAGTGAGTAATCATAGCAACCTCCCTTGCCTCGTGGATAGAAAAATAATCTGTCAGAATTCATGTAGGAGGAGGAGAGTGACCTCCGTCCCTGACTGTTGTTGAATAGAAGGAAGAATCTCTCTTAAGGCATCACGATCTAGCTAGGGGGTGGCCAGTGGTAAATCCTTTCAGGAGTTGTTCTGCCTATGGTTGGGTGGAAAAGGGTACCCCTTTCAACAGTTGCAACACTATCTAGATTCTAGATAAGTATATTTTACTAAATCTTTGTAGTGTTAAGTTCAGAGAAAATTATAGATTGTGTTTTAGAGCTGTGTAAGTTTAATTTCTGACAAAAGTGGCTTGAGAAATTTAGGTAAAAGGAAGAGAATGTTTTAGTTGAAGCTCATTTGACTTATCTCTTTACTTTTTGACTACCTGTGTGTTAAAATAAGACTTTTGGGTGAGAACACTAATGTTGATTTAGCATTACAGTCCATTTTATGTTATAGTGGGGGAAATTAAATAGTTATAACCTCTACAGAAAAGATCTGAAAGGAGAGAGAGTGGTTTTCTGCATAATAGTGTTCTATTTTAGCTTGTCCTCAAGCCTTATTACAGAAAGCTTAGAGTATATTAGATCTAGGTTTGGACTTTAGGGAAACAACCCAAACATTTAAAAATAAAAAAGTCATTATAAATAGGCATTAAAGAAATAATTTTGGAATTAAACATGACATTTCCAACTTGAATTCAAAGTTCAGAAACCCTTTAGATTTCATTTGGGCATAAATAAACAATTATTCTAAACATGTGTTGAATTCCTATAAATTTGGGAAGAATCCCCATAATTGTGGTGGGCTATAATTTTGGGTAGAAATGTAAAATTTATTGTGGAGGAAATTCTTTCTCTTAGGACCAATTTCCATACATTTTGGTAAGAATGATAAAACACAGTAATAAGGAAACAAATTTACTCATTTACCCATGAGGAGGGAGAGATATAATTACGTTTTTAATTTCCAAAATAGAGAGATTTCCTTGGATTGGGATTTTATTAAATCATTTTATAAAGACAGGAAAACTATTTTTGTTTTTCTTTATTTTTAATGTATGAGCAAATAATTTTATTTAAATTCTCCAGCTAATAAAATCGTGCAGGGGTTTGGAAATATATGTATATATATCTATATACATATTATTATCATTATTAGTATTAGTATTAGTATTATTATCCTTCTGGAAAACCGAGTATAAGGTGCCATATTTCTCTTTTGAAAATGGAGGTTAAAGTTCCTGGAGAGTAAAAGGCCTGAGACCAAAAGAAAATATAACTTAATATTATTCTAATGTCAAATCACACCAGGAAATAAACCGTGACTAAATGCCTTAACCATCTCGTGGTCTTCGGGACTTCGAGACTTCGGGGCTTTGGGATGTTTGAGGAGCGAAGAGTGTGTTGAATAGCTAAAGGATCTGACCCAGAGATTCTCCCTCATTCCAATGTTAAATACAATATTGGAGATTTATTAAGCCTGGGTGCAATTCTCAAGGAAATGTATTACAATATAATATATTATAATAAAGTTCATTATAATATTCACATGTGGATGAAGCTAACCATGTTTCCCTTTAAATTATTAGATAATTCATAACGCGTATATGTGGGACCCCTTCAGGACTTTGGGGCTTCAGGGCTTCTAGGATTCAAGACTTCGGGACTTCGATACTCCGGGATGTTTGGAGTGATAGAGTGTACAAGATAAAAGGTTCGAAGGCCCAAACCTACCTTTCATGTTCCAATGTTTGCATAAATATTGATATAAACATTTAAGGTAATTAATTATATTATAATCTAATATAATTAATTATTTTTGTATCACTTCATAATATAAGTGGGACCCTCTCTGGAACGTCGACATTCGGGAGTTTTGGGTATTTTCATAAAAACATGGAGAGGATTACATTGAATTCTGGAGACTTGTGCATTAATTGATATTAATAACCCTAAGTTCCCTTTCATATATTTAATTATATTATAATATAATTAAATAGGAATATATTATAATAAAATAAATTTAAAAAAAAATGTTTAGTAGCATGATTAGACTATAAGTTGATGTGATGGGGTACTGATATAATAAATAACACTAATCCAACCTAAAATATTGGATTTCCAAGGAATAAGGGAAGAACCGGGTTGGTAATTTAGGCCAAATAAAAATGGAATTTACGAGGTTAATTATGTTGGACACACTGACCACACTGAGAGGTGGGGGTTGAATCAATGTAGGTCTATTTTTACACTTCTTTTACAAAACACCTTAGTTAACAATCACTATTTACTCAATATTCATTACTTTCATTTAATACTAGTAGTAAACATCATCAGTAAATCATCACCACAAAGAACAAGGCACACAAGATATATGTATAAATTTATTTTGTATTACGGACTACAATCCTTGGGGTTTATCAACATCAAGTGAATAGAGAAAAAAATCCACAAGAGAAACAACTCTCACTGCAAGACTCAACTTGCATATCTTAGCACCAACTGAGAAGAGGAATCCAATCCTCAAGTACAAGACCCAACTTGTAGACATAGTCCAATCTGTCAACAGGTACACGACCTGTCAATAGTGTGTTGATGGTGTTGGATTACTGAGAGGGGGGGTGAATCAGTAATAGCGTAATTATAATCTTTTTTCTTCAAATGTTATATTAATGTGGAATTATTATCCAATAATGAGCAGTAAGAAATAAACAATCACACACATACACAGTACACCAGTGTTTTACGTGGAAACCCAAATCGGGAGAAAACCACAGAATGATTTTTTTTATGTGTCTTGAAGAATTACATTCATTGGAAGCACCAACTTCCTTTGTTTTCCAACTACAACTGGAAGGAGGCTCCAACCCCCTAGTTTCTCAGGCTACAACCCAAGGGAAGCTCCAACTCCCCAATTCTCTAGCTACAACAAGAAGGAGGCTACAATCCCCAATGTTTTTCAGCTACAATCGGAATGTGGCTACAACCACTTGTCCTTGCCTCGTCCTGCCACCCTGAAGTAGAATTAGAATGATGGAACCATTGTCACACTACCACTATGAGATATATCGATGTAAACCTATACCAATAAATCTGAACCATGCATCAACCAGTACCTCAACCTATAATCAACCTGTACCATAAAAAAGTGCGTCAACCATGCACCAACCTATAATCAACCTTTACCATAAACAAGTGCATCCAACCATGTACCAAGTATGTACCAATCATGTGTCAACTACTCATCAACTATGACTTATCAATATGTACCAACATCATCAACTATACACCTCATGTATGTGCGCCAACTCATCAACTACTTGTCTCAACCATGTACTCAACATGTACCACAACCAAAAGCCCTCATAAATTTCATCGTCCAAATCTTATTTGCAGCTCTGTAATAGACCTGGTGTATATGATCACATTTCTGCAAACCTACCTTAACTTTAAAAACAAAAGACTAGCATCTTCATCAAACTTTTCGTTAGTCTCACATGCCTAGTTTTGGATTAGTCAACAAACCTAACTTGAAGTAATCATAACTTTGAACCTAATACAAAATGTTCTTCAGTGTGTTTATGCAATTCCTCCAAGTGTCACTACTTGGAACCTCTCAGAAAAGGATTTATAGAAAAAATGGCATACCTTGCTTAATTATGTCTTATTCTATAGAGCGACCTTGTAGAGCATGCCCCGCACAAAATACTTGATGAATTGATTGGAAATTATTACATAGAATACTATAGACTGTACCCTAACCAACACATTTGGTATTACTTAATTTGGATCTGTTATGAAGAAGTTACGACGTTTTTACCCGAAACACCTTATTTTGACTAGTTTCAGGACTGGCCACAAACCCTATTTTCCATGGAGTGTAAATCTCAAAATACAACGACCCACAAGCTGAATTTTTTTACCACATATACTAGGATATGTTTTTTCATTTTCATAGCAATTTCATGGTCTGAATCATTATAGAAAAAAATTTATAGCGAAAATGGTGAGATGACCTGTAAATAACACACCTTAGAAAGAACCATCAAAAGAATTTATCCTTCCTTGCATTTCGGCCTTCTTTTCTTCACCTTCACTCAGAATTCCGTTTTAGATATCCTTGGTTACCTCAGACACATATAGATATTCAATATTCCTAAGTGTGATTCAAATGAGAGAGCATTGCCTCTTATTTATACTCTCCAAGTAGCTTCCTTAAAAACATCTTCTAGGTCACTTGGCCCACTTTCCTTATTTTAGGGTTGGGTCCACTTCTAATTTCTCCATTAAATTTATTATTGAAATAATTTATTTTGTATTGACTTTGAATTGTAATACACTCATCACTTCATTTTATTATTTACCTTTTAAAATCTCTTAAACCACTTTGACTACTTTGACCTTTTGGGGCTTCTAGATGACATATGAGGGTCATCCAACTTAGTAAGGCCATAACTCTCAAACTGTGAGAAGTTATGTAACATTATACAAACCACCAGAAATGACATGACATGTACTATCCATATAGAATAGTATTATATAAAAATATATCACAACTAATACCATTACCCATCAAACAAACTTGGGCCCATTACCCAAACTCGGGGTCTCCAACTTCTCATGGCCATAACTCTCTAACCGTGAGGAATTATGTGACGTTCCACATACCACCAGAAATGACATGACAAGCACTATCCATCTAGGATATTTTACCTAACAAATTCACTTTCCTTCATCTCAATATTCCACAATTAAGCATGGGTTCTCTTACTCCACAAAGCGTCTTCCCATGAGGGCTTTCACCATAAGGGCACCACTTTGGAGTTCATCCATATTTACTTCTTATCAACCATGAAAAAACAATAATGAGTCATATTTACATCAAACAATATTGATTCCATTACCTAAACCTTTGTGCTACGGGGCTTTCTTCAAGGGTTGGCATCAATGACAACCAACCTTAATCAACAATCTCCCCCTTTGGCATTGATGACAACACTCTGATGCAATATTGAAATCATATTACTCATGCTCCCCCTAGAACCATGCCTTTGTCCTCTGCATCTGATAAATCTTTTCCCCCGGGAACCATGCCTTTGTCCTCTGCATCTGATAAATCTCCCCCCCTTTGTCATCAATGGCAAAGGTATCTTTGCATCCGAGGTTGCTCCCCCTGACAGACTGCCCTCTTATGGTGCTTCCTCGTGTACATCTAAGATATATAAGATAAGCATTCAAAAAGCATTCATTTTTGGAGTAGAAATAACTCCAAGTCTTTGGCGAAGATATTCAAAGGCTTCTCGTGGAAGTGGTTTTGTAAAGATGTCTTCCACTTGTTCTTTTGTGCCCACATACTCAACTTTGATGTTCTTTTCTGCAACCTGTTCCCATAGAAAGTGATACTTGATTGGAATGTGCTTCATATTGGAGTGCATCACCGGGTTTTTTGAGATATTGATGGCACTTGAATTATCAAAATATATTGAAATAGGCTCATCATACTCAACCTGTATATCTGTCAAAGTTTGTTTCATTCAAAGAACTTGTGTACAACATGTTGTTGCTGCAATATACTCTGCCTTGGCTATAGATAGAGATACCGATGATTGTTTATTACTTAGACATGATACCAAACACTCACCTAAGTAGAACATTGCTCCACTAGTGCTTTGTCATTCATCAATACAACCTGCCCAATCTGCATCTGTGTAGGAAATAAGTGATAGATCTTTTCATTTTGGATACCATAATCCAAAATCTTATGTTCCTTTGAGATATCTGAAGATCCTCTTTACATCTAATACATGTGATTTCTTTGGTGTTGCTTGAAATCATGCCACCTGTCCAACTGACTGCATTACATCTAGTCTGGATGATTTCACATATAGTAGGCTGCCAATCATTGACCTATATTGCCTCTGATATGTAGACTTTGAATCATCATCTTTGCTCAACTTACAACTGGTTTGCATGGGAGTGATGACTGGTTTGCAATCTTCCATTCCGAACCTCTTTAGCATTTATCTGATATACTTGGTTTGAGAAATAAAAATTCCTTGGTTCCTTTGACATATCTGAAGTCCCAGAAAGAAGGATAGTTCTCCAAGTAACGACATTTCAAATTCATTCTACATGTCTTTTGCAAATTT
The DNA here is from genome assembly GCA_009831015.1 of Picea engelmannii. Taxonomy (NCBI): domain Eukaryota; kingdom Viridiplantae; phylum Streptophyta; class Pinopsida; order Pinales; family Pinaceae; genus Picea; species Picea engelmannii. Next base: position 479,274 of record ML784217.1, on the reverse strand, counting down.
CTGGCTTAACCTGTCATCATCACTACAAAAAATAATATCATCAACATAAACTTCAATTAATAAAATATTACCTTGACTTACCTTAATGTCAAGGTTGTTGTCTTCACTTCCTTTTCTGAACCCTGCCTGCTACAAATACTTATCCAGTCTGGAGTACCATGCTCTAGGAGCCCGTTTTAGACCATACAAGGCCTTCTTTAATTTACACACATAGTCTGTGTTCTCTGACAACTGAAATCCTTCTGGTTGTTCAATGTAGACTTCTTCTTCAAGTTCCC